>MU628244.1:0-159039 GCA_025688815.1 Aspergillus carlsbadensis
CCAAAACAGGCCTATTCGGAAGACCTTGCTAGGAAAGGGATGGATATTTTGACCCGGTACGCACCTGAACTCGATAGATCGACAGTTCAATTCACGAGAGAAAGTTTCGACATACCTCCTCTACTCTAGAAATGCGTCTGCTTCCAGTGAGCGAGATAACTTTACGCTCCCTTATGCTCTCGTTTCGTCATCGTTGTTTTTCCAAACACAGTTGATGCTTTCACACCTGGTTTGATGCATATTCAAAGTAGCGTACAATTGTGAGCACTGGGGCGTTTCAACATGCGACTGGGGCGCCCATTATACCACCTATCCGGTATCGACACCGGCATGAGTCTTGCTTTGGAGAAATATTCCATTTCAACTAGCCTGATAGATAAGGTACGTCAAGTAGACTCGGACATGAAACAAAAGTCTGAACCCAATGTCTCACCACTAGGTAGTACTCTCAAAACAACTCTATACAGTGCTCTCCTGTCAACCAGATTTGAAGTTCAAAAATCATCCACCCGTCTGGACATACGAGTTATAAGTCAGTCAACCAACCCTTATACTCCCCCCAATCCCATTCTTCGTCACACAAGACTTCAACCCGAAATTCTCCTTGATGATGCTTTGACAATCGAGCCCGACCATTGGATACAGCGGATTCTGTGCTGGACCCTCGCACCGCGGATCGAATTTGATTTCGGTGAAGTAGTTGTCAACAGTCCAGGAGATGGAACTAGGGCCTCCGGGACCGCCTAGGGAGAACTTTTCGGCGGGGATGGTTGTGCCGCCGAAGCATTTGTCCGAATTGCTTTCGACAGTGCATGAATCGATCGTTGTTGGGGAGGAGTCGGAGTGTTCGTAGCATTGGGGTTTGCCGATTAGACTGGGGTCACTTGGGAGGGGGGCTGCGCTGGTGCTGGTAGCGGCCGATGTTGTTGCTGGTGGCGTAGAAGTCAAGGAAGAAATGGGCGTAGTAGTAGTGATGAATGTGGTAGAAGTCTGTATCGATGGAAGAGTGGAGACTGGGCATATCCCTGCGTAATGGTCGTCGCGAGCCCTTAGCACGTTCAGTCCGTAGCCAACAGCGTTGACAGAGCCCTGAGACAAAAATTCCCACGTAACACCTTCTTTCCCATTGACCCACAGCCGACAACGACCGATAGCAGAGAGTTGGTCCCCTGATTGCTCATAGTGGTCGAGTTGTGTGGCTTCCACGATAATCTTGCCTGAAAGGCTTTCAGGGTTCTCGGCGAGGTACTGAGGGGCAATCTTATAGGGGATCAACTCGGGCTTCTGGTCATGTTGCTCTGAACCAGCGGGGTAGAGGTAATTATGAAGCTGGTTAGATAACCATTCAATCCGTTTAGCGTACATAAGTGGGCCGATCCCGCCATGTTTGAACGGTGTGATCGCAAAGATCTTAGGCTGTAGGGTATAGTGTAGTGGGCCGGGGTTTTCTGTCGTTCCGATGAGGATGCTAAGTGGCTCAAGCTCTCCAGACTCAGGGTCACCGTTGACCAATGTGTCGAAAGAAGCTTCTTGAAAGACCTTATCAGTCGTCGGCCGAAGGAACCCTAACTTGGTTTTTTGAACGAAGACCGGGTCCTCATAAATATGCGAGAGGTACACTCCATGTTTTGAGACGATAACTATCGAGGTGCATCCAAAGACACCAGTAACTCCTGCGGCTGTCTTCTCGTTGGCGAATATGTACCATTTTCCTGTTGTATCGCCATTCTTGTGGCCCAGCCACTTCCCCTCTGCGGTTAGTCGCCCTCCAAGGTTGTTGAGATACCCGGTCAACTCGCTTCTAAGTGCAGGGAGAGAAGGAAGGGGATTCACAGAATCCTCATCACCATGCTTGACATAAACCCTGCGAATCACTTTTGGTGGTATAGTGTGGTCAGGTCTACAGGTTGTGGAGGGCAAGCTGCCGATAGTGAGGGTTGAAACTTTTGCGCAGTCGATAGGATTAATGGTCACCCATCCTCCATCTCCAACAGGACATGATGCGCTACCACATGACTCCTTCGCGCACGCAGTCTCAGTTGGAGTCGCAGTACTAGTGATAGTCGTGACAGAATCAGTGGCAGAGCAACGGGTTATTGCAACAGTTGTTGTTGTCGAGCATGTTGTAGTTTCAATCTCCGATTCAACGGAGGTGATCAAACTTGGCTCACAGAGGACCATGACGTGGTGCGCCATTGCATATGTACAAGAAGATGAGGAAATGCTTGAGAAAGTGGTGTAAAGGACAGTTCAGGTTGTCGTCGAGGTTAGTTTGCCATCCAGCGAAATCAACTTGGGAATGAGATCTTTGACAGCCTCAATATCGTTGTCCTTGATTTCCTTCTTCAGGTTCTCTGTGTTACTCGTAATGCAATTCAAGGCGTTGATAATGGTATCGGGAGCACCGGCAGCTATGCCGAACATACTATCAAAGAGACCTCGTTTGCTCCTGGAACACGTGGGGAGACTTCTCCCACCGAGCCTCCCGACAAGGTCTTCAATACGATGTTCGACTCTCTCCACTCTATTGATGATGCTTGTCTGGAGAGGCGGCTCCGGATTTATCTGTCATGAGCTGAAAGTTGGTAGAAGGTTGCGAAACTCGGAGGAGATGGCGGACAAGCTGGATGAGATAACATCGCTTGGGAGAATCTGCTCGGGAAGGCAAGAGGGGAGATAGCTGCAGATCGATACTGTGATAACATTTCCTTCTGCATCATCTGTGGTAACGGAACTAGGACGGGGAGCGACCGTTGTTGGTGGAGGATTATTTGGGACGGTGATTATATTCCCATGTCCATCAGTAGTAGCTGTCAGAATCGCGCCAGGCAGCGGGTCATTCGTGGCAAAGCCCGGGGTATTCGAGGTAGTGACTAGAGAACCATGCCCATCATAGTTAGTTGTCGGGGTCGGCGACGCCAGCGGGTCGGGAGATGAAGCAATGCTACCAAATGTGCTAAAGGCCGACGACTGTGGAAGAGGGGTATCATTTGTTTCGGAGCCAGTCTCTGAATTGGCGTTCTCGGTGCTGGTACCGACGCCTCCAGTGTTGCTCAGACCGCTGTCGCTGACGCTGGTGACCCCGGAACCTAGACTACCAGTTGGAAAATCTTCAGGCTCAGACAATTCGGTATGGGTGGTGGTCATAGTCGAGGTCCTGGGACGAGTGTGAGTGTGAACAACGACCGTAGTGTAAGTGATGCAATCGTAAGTTGTAGAACCCTTGTGATCAACACCGCTGTCGAGGGTACTGATAGCAAGACCAGTCATTGACACGGCGATGACTTCGAACTCGGGGTTAGAAAGCAGATGGGAAGTAGTCAAGAGTTCGTTTGATATCTGGATAGAGGGAAGGGTAGAGCTGTCTTTTGCTGCCACGGATTGAGTAGCGGAAGACAGAACGCATGCACACAACAAGGGGAGAAGCCTCATTGTGGCGATGTGTTTTCTGGCTTGAGAAGGGATATGAGTGGAAAGACGAGTAGGAGGGAGTCGAAGGAGATGATTAAAAAGAGGCGGAGGAAGAGGATGACAAGAGATGTGGAAACAAAGATAAGAAATGAGCAGAAGGATTTAGAGGATGGGATGAGTTTGGAAAGAAGTTGAGCTGGGGAGAAATCAAGAATTGGTAGACTGCATGTTGAAAGGAAGACTCACGAGGACGGTCTTGACCGGGTAGAGCAAATTGCTGCTGCACGTCTGCATTCACCTTCGCCCATTCACCTTCGCCCATTTGACTGCAATATGCTCATGGAAACTGTGATCTAACTGCCCCTTTACTTCCCTTCCCCCTAAATGATACAACAGCACTTGCCACTATTCAAGGTATGCACTCTGTTTAGACTATAATATAATAGAGTGTTAGACAGCCAATAGCACTTCCTAAAGCTGAATGACTGATAATAGGAATTGCAAAAGCTTTAAGAGGCGTAAAAAGTTCAAGATATGTGCAAAAGATCTTCCCTAAATGGAGAAGTAACACAGCAGCATAGACCCCAACCCAACACCCTTAATCCTTACACAATATATCAGACCAAACCAAATGCTCCTGAAGAGGAGCCAGCACACTTTGATGAAACATCATTGCCCAAAAGTCCTTCGTCGTAAAACTGCGGTGTAGTGTGTTTTTGGTTAACTTATTAGCTGCTTCGCTACATACCATAGAAGGAAGATTTGGAAGTATAGATTAGGATTGTAAGAAATAATGTCGGCTTTGGTGGAGATACCGTGTTCCATGTGTAGGGACCTTGCGAGAACCGCCATAGTGAGAGAAATAGAAGAGAGGCCGTGCTTCGGAGGCACAGAGAAGGGATGATAGTTGCTAGGGGGAGAACATGGCACGTTTCTTGAACTCAGATGAACGGGAGAAGAAAAATAGAACTATTTAAACTGATGAAATCTCCTTTACCCAGACACATTAGCCGAAGAACGGGCCATGAAGACACGAAACAACCCCCTTCTTTTTGCCTTCTAAGTAAGTACTACCAGCAGCGAGACATCCTCAAGAAGGCCCACTAGAGCGGCATCCTGCAAGCAGAAAATCCCCGGCTTGATCAGGGTGAAACAACGCGCGGTGCCTTATCTCTTTAAATTCCCCCAGTATGTCCATCTTCTGTTGGTTAGCCGTGTAAAGCGCATCCTCTGCTGCATCAAGACTGGCCTTTGCTTCTCTAACCAGCTTCTTCTTTTCTTTGATGACTATCTTGATTTCGGCAAGGTCTGCTGCAAGCTCGGCCTGACGAAGCTTCTGCGCGGGAGTGAACTCGAGCGGGGGTTTCTCTTCATATTCGCGGCTTTGTTCGATCTAGGTAGATCAACGTGAGCTACCATAACAGGGCCAGTAGATAAATGACGCGGCCCTACCTTGGGTCTTTTGATCGCTTCTGTAGCAGACTCAGAATCCGCGTAGTGCTTCCTGGTCTACTGCATATGAGCTGTCTGACTGTTCGAGGGCTCCGTTTCAAGTCAAGTACACACCCTGCGCCATGGTTCCTGATGCGGCTCGTACTGACGATTTGGTTGCTGCTGACACTTCTTCTGGTGCTGATATTCTTGCTCCTGTGACGGCAGAGCGGCCATGTGGTGTTTTCCATCGCCGTCGTATAGAATGTTTCTTGGACGCGTAGAGCTGTTAGAAGAAGGAGGGGATGTCGCGGGCGGCGGCTTTTACGCGTTAGCTCACAACGTATAATAAAGTCTCTGAACTTTCAGAGCGCGATTTGATGTCAGTACTAAGGCAAAGGGGAGGGTTGGTGGTGTTTGCGTTTGTGTTAGTGGAAGCGCGAGGGAAGTCACTTACTGGAATATTTGAGAGAGAGAAAGGCGCTGGAGCTCTGTTCATTATGAGCAACGGTGTATAGAGATGAGAATAGATAGTTGAAGAATGAATAGAGAGTTGATGGTCGAGAAATGGGAGGGTCTGTGTATCGATGTGTTGACGCTTGAGGGAGCGGGATGAGGTCTCGGGGCCTGAGAAGGGTGAAGAAGGGAGCAACTATGAAATTTAGAGGGCCCTGTGACAAAACATTTAGAGACCTCGCTTTCAAGAGCACTTGAGGGCAACTTTAGACATTGTTGGAGGAACCGGATTTTGAGTGGATTGACTAGGCAACATATGTCATATTCTTGGTCCATGATATACTACTACTAGTAATGTTTCCAACCCTCCTCTTCCTCTTTCAATGGTTTGTACTGATTTGAAGGGGGTATCAGTAACTGACTTTGATTCTTGCATCCATAGTCAGCCTACTATGGCAGCCAATTTGAGATAGTTAACACAGCATTAACCCTTATAGGCGGCAAATCTTGTTTTGATACACTTACAGTAAACTAAACAATAAACTACTACTAGTAGTAGTTTTGACAGTAAAGGAGGTGAAAGGTGGTATCAAGGAGCATCAAGGAGCCTACTACGAGTAGTATTCAACACGTACTAGTAGTACAGTAGTACTACTACTAGTACTAGTAGTAGTATTATTCTCCCACTGCGGCAATGATAATACCTTCCCGAAAAACCTGGCAGGCATCAGGAATGGACCTGCCTGAGGCCCTCCTTCCTCGTTCGGCCAGGATAGGAACTGCTCCTGGGTACACGAGTAGAACAGACGCAGCTCCGAGTCTCATATTCTCACGGTAATACCCACTCGCATCTCTTACAAGCTTAGCTGTCGATCCCTGCCCACTCGTTATTCTAAAAACTAGACTTTACCATATCACTTTCAAGAAATACGCCCCAAATGAACGAAGATCAGGACAAGGGCAAAGCCCCAGAACAGTTCCCAAGCCCACCAGATGAGCACCACGAATCGGCGCCACAGCCTGACACCGCGAACGTCAGCTCTACGAGACACATGACAACTACATCATCTCCTGCTTCGCAAATCCCTTCTACACCCTCGCTTACAACTGCTTCGACTTTGGAGTCTGCCTCTGGGTCTGTGATCGCTGACCCTGCTTCGGCAGCGAGACCGAACGCGGCCTCAGGACGGGGAATCCTGTCTACGCCGCACTCTGGCCTACCTCCAGCCGCGTCTTCATCGAACGCAGCGACCTCGACTTTACCTCCCTCGGGTGCACCCACATCGGAAACACCCGCCTCGAGTGCCTCAGCACCGACCACTAGCACCTTACCTTCCAGCACTCCCACTACCGCCACCACGTCCACGACCACGACCACGACCCTCGAGTCCGAAGAACGCAGCGCTCGTGAACTCTGCCGCTACTTTAACCTGCAGGTCAATGACAACCAGACAGTCGAAGAGGCACTGGAGACAGTAAAGGAATTGATGCAGGACCCTTGGTTCAGGAGGACCCGCCCAAGGGCTATGGGGTGGATGGATCAGCAGCTTTGGATTAGACTTCGGGAGACGGTTCGTTTCCCTTACTATTCCTTCTCCCCGGCAGTTGATCCCAAGAAACAATGTAGGGCTGGGTTGGAGCTAACTGGTGAGATAGGCGATAGTTAAGCTGCAAAGGGTCGTTGAGAGGAGGAATCGGTTGGCGGAGGGTGAGGATAACGATGGGGAGGATAGTGGCGAGAGCGCGGAGGATAAGGATGATGACGAGAGGGAGGATTACGGAGAGAAGCGCAGAAGCAGTATTTGATGCTCAAGCATTTGTCAAAAAGGGCAGGCATAATGTGTGTCCATGATTGGTTTTGTTGACATTGTCCGTGTTCGTTTTGGGGCATAGGTCTTGCAATGTTTGCTGTTTCCGCTAGACGTGACACTTTCTAGAATCTTATATAGCGTGTATTATCATTAGCATCGTTAGAGAATTGGAGAGAATGCTGCATTTTGCCAGCTCACGACGCCCCTTTATCAAGAGGCCGTAGCCAAAGTAGGTCCTTGACGAGGTGCTTGACAAGAACCTCACTACTAAGGCTCCCAGAGAGGTTCTCGAAAAGCCTTGTGATTCAAGGAGATGTCCAGGAAGTAAATAGGACCAAGCTGGTGGCAATCATGCAAGCTTCGAGCAACCAGAAATTGTTTTGAGTAAGTTCAAAACGATGTATTCAAAGTTCACCTATCCTAAGCCACTGATTGCGTCGTATATTTCATAATATCCATGCCTCCCTCCGTCTTTGTTTCCAACATATCACGACATATAGTAAAACATCACATAGCACATTCTCTACCAAATTCCATAGCGAGTATACTCGTGAAGGCAACAAAGGTCTAAATCTGAGCATGCGTGGCCGTGCCCTTCTCAGGATCACTCCCATCTCCACCACGCCTCTCCTGCACGACCTCTCTCACATCACCGTCATGCGCAACATCAAAGTCCCTCCCGAGCCTCTCGGGCCCAAAGAACGTGATAATAATCGTATACGCAAAGACACAGCCCATGAAGATGCAAATCACCTTCCCATACTCGTACCTCGCCTGGCCCTCCTCCGTCGGCGGAAGCGGGAATCGCTCGCCAATCGTCGACTCGATCGTTGAGCTTGCGGAAGAGACGAGGTTACCCAGTTGGTATGCTGTGCCTACGGTGAATGTGCGGATTGAACCCGGGGAGAGTTCCATTAGGTGGATGGGGATGACGCCCCAGGCGCCTTGGACGCAGAATTGCTCGAAAAAGGCGGCGGCCATGACGCGCTCGTTGGTGACGAATGTGTATGGGTATAGAAGGGCGCCACCGATGATGCTGATGAAGATTATGGAGAAGCGACGGCCGAAGATTTGGGATGCCCAGCCGCAGAGGGTTCCGCCTGTTAGGGCGCCGAGGTTGGCGACGACTTGGGTGACTGTTACGGCGTCGCGGGAGAGTTGGAATTGGCGTTCGAGCATTGTCGGATAGAGGTCTTGGGAGCCGTGGGACTGCGGAGGTTAGTCTGGCTTTTGAGATGTTACGGAGAGATGGCAAGCATACCATGAAGTTGAAGCCGGCCATGAGGAGGACGAGGTAGATGAGGATAATCCAGTGCCGCTTGAGAGCTACTTTACCCTCTGATAAGAAAGTAGAAGTCACATTTCCTGGCATCTCCGCACGGAGTGCTTGCCGCTCACGATACGCGTTCGTCTCCGGCAGGCACAGACGGAAGATGATCACCAGCACCGGCAGACAGCCAGCAAACCAGTAAAACGGTCTCCAACCGTGCGAGGTCGTCCCAACCAAAGCGCGCGCGAATGCAGTAGCCAGCAAGTATCCGAACGCGTACCCCTGCTGGAGCAATCCAGATATGATACCGCGCGCTTCCTTAGGGCAATCCTCAAGCGCCGTCGCAGCGGCATTGCCGTACAGGCCGCCCATGGCAATGCCGAAGAGCGCGCGGACAGCAAGGAATTGCTGGTAAGTCTGTGTGAAACCGGTACCGATTTCAAGAGCAATAAAGAGGAGATTGTTCACGATAAACGGCCACTTTCGGCCCCAGCGGTCAGATGCGATTCCAAAGGTTATCGCACCGACGCTGCGGAGCATGAGCACGAGAGTGATTCCCCAGGTGATATCGCTAATCTCCTTGTCAAATTCCTCGGCCAGCTCGGAGGTGGTCAGGGAGACAGTAAAGAAGTCAAATGCGTCAAGGGTCCAGCCCCAGAAAGCGACCTGCCATAATCAGATATTGTAGAGAGATTGGTCTGGCTGGTGGACGGACCGAGAAGAAAAGCCATTGCTGTCTGTTCAAGAGAGCCAATGCCTTGAAGGGGTTGGGCGCCTCGCGCATGGGCGGCTTCAGCGTAGGCAGTCTCTCCTTTAAATACTGGACGCAAGTCCCCAAAGTAAGAAGTCCGTGCTCCTCCGGAGCTTCAACATGACCAACGGCGGTCTTGTCGTGCGACTCGGCCATTGTGGGCAATTCGAGGACGTGAATGATAGGGAAGGGATGAGAATCAGGCAACGCGAGGGAGGGGCAGCGGAAAGAGTGAGGAACCCTTTATACGGTCCCCGAGGGAATAAGCACGAGATAAGTCCCGCATAATTGACAGCCAGTTGTATGCAAGTGGCGCTGTTGGCCGCCGATCGGTTCCCTGGTATGGTTGGCTTTTGTCGAGCTACCAGGTTTGCGGGCGCATGGGACGATGGAATGGGCCGGAGAAAGACCGATGGTGGGGAGAGAATTTGGGCTCGAGGGCCGATGGTCCTCGGGGGACTTGGGGATCTTAGGTTGGAGTTCTCTCCACAGCCCACAATCCAAATTACTATGGCAAGACTGGGGGTGGGGAAGAACGCTGCCAGTGAATCCATCGCGTGAACAAATGACGATCGATTGTTCTCCACCCAGACAAACCCCGAATGTCACTCTGCGTGGACTCTGGAGTTTAAAACACACGGCCAGCCTGTGGGATGACCTCTAAGCACGCTGCTTTATTCTGAGGGAAACATACCATCAGAATTGGAACAAGGACAAGCACACTATCAAGAAATACAACCTCTGGCTTGTGACTTGTCTCGTCTTCAGGGCGAAGTGGGGATGTGCCCAGACGCCCAGCGTTCTTGTCTTGGCTTGGCTTTCCCACACAAAGCTTCGCCCAGACTGACTCGCGAGTCGCGAACACAAGAAAGTGCCAAGACTTAAGTTGATTGACCATGAACGACAGTAACAGGCTGCGCGACTATTCTAGAGCCAAAGGAAACATATACAAAGAAAGAGATCCAGGCAACATTCTTTGCTTCCTTTATCAATGAGTCCAACCAAGTTCAATTAACTCCGGTGAGACCTGTCGACTCTAATTTCCGGCGGCTGACAGTCAGTCTGCCATTTCTGGTTTAGCTCGACTCGAATTTCAGGGTTACATCGTCTTGTCCAAGGTTACTTTTTTGCGAGCGATCCAGGTTATGCACGCTCTCTAGCATTCGTACAGCCATCTATATCCAGATCAAACCATATATACAATTAAGCCCCCAATCACCGGATTGTCAAACAAAACAATTCTCGGCGCCTGCTGTGTGCAGCTTGGCCCCTGCGCAAAAAGTAATTCAAACACGCTCCAGTGAAAACTCCGGGTAGGTGCTGGAAAGCTGAAATGCAGAGAGAAGGCTAAAGTGAACTCTAAACAAGTAAAACAATGCGTGGTCGTCATGGCTTCTTCTTCGTGTGGCTTCCTGCTTCAGGGCTGCTCGGAGTTCCTTCCTCACCTTCGACAATCTTCCAGAAACGATGCAGCGAGAATCCGCTGCGAAAGAGGTAGACACTGACGAGCCAGCCAGCGAGAATGTTGACGAGGTGGTGTAGTAGGTACGCGTAGGATACTCCATAGACCGCTGAATATGTCGCGATGCAAAAGAAGAGGATCGAGGTGATGTGTCGGAGACTATTTGGCATTCAAGTCAGTCAATGCATGTGTAAGAGGGGGCAAAAACTGTACCGAGTAGTAACTCTGGGGACCATAGAGCCAGTAGTCATTGTCTCGACAAGGAGGATAAATGGCATTATGGACAGCACGTTATGGTGCGACGAGAATGGCATGAACCAGTGTACTACAAGGTTATGCGCCCACACCAGGAGAACGAGTATATTAATGGGGAGCACCCAGAGCATTAAAATGAATATCGAGTGTGCATAGTTGGAAAAATTATAGTGGGCGGTGGATCTCTGTTGACGTTAGCGCAGTTGATTCATTTGGGTGCATCAAGGAGCATACGGTCTCTTTGGCATGCCATTTCGCTCGTACACACGTAGCGAGCTGCACAATGCAAGCCACCAAGTAAGCAAATTGGTATGGAATCGCGGTCGACACAAGAACCAGGAGAACAGCCATCTTGATCAGCCGCCTTCTGGGGGACGGGGCAGGGAAAACGGGGAGACACCTAAATGATTAGCAAGATTTTCGTGTGGAATTGAATATCAAACTTACCCCTTATCATCACGTCTGATATAGCCGGACTTGCTATTCCACAGGCCATAGACGAAGGACAAGATTTGCAGCAGGAGCAGTGAGACATAATTCAGCAAGACACACACCCCCGCGCTGATGAGGCCAAAAAGCGGAACGAGAAACCAAAAGAAGGCGTCTTGCGAGCCTAATAAAAGGTCGTTCTTGGTGAAATCGATCGGCGTTTCGGTCGAATTTGTTGCCCAATGGAACGGATCATCTCCTGCCGGTATGGTGGTTGAGGTGGCAAGCGAAGATGCGAGAAGCGACATGGCCAACAGCAGGATCGGCATAGAAGAACGCAAGGAACTATCCAAGCCCTCGGCAAACGTGATAAAAAAGCCGGTTTCATCGTATACTTGAAATTGCTTGCGAAGAACAAGGGCAACCACAAGAAGGGGGAAAGCAGCAAACACGGTTCTGTACCGCATCACTAGCTCGCCCAAGCTGCTGATAATGTCCACGGTGAGGGTGATGTCAACCGTAGAATCGCAAGTCGGATCGGTCCACAACTGGAAGGACACACCATTCTGACTTGCTTGACGAAGAGGAGGAGGCATGTACGGCGCGAGGCCATGCAAGTTCACATTAACCTTGTCAACATTGACGAAGAACTTCGACTCATGTGGGTCGGGAATCGACTGGCGTAAAAGAGGAGAGAAGAGTTCCGGCTGATCGTCCACATGACGGTGGCGGACAACACGGAGCTTGTAGTCCAGTAGGCTCGAGTACAAGGCCGGGATCTTCACCTCAGTGAGCATCGGCCGGTTAGCCGGCAGTCGCACTTTCAATCCGGCGCTCAATAGCCCACCTAGGCCGATACGGGCTTTGATCAAGGCGTCAGAGCTGTCGGAGAACTCCGCTATAACCCAGCCTTTTGTGGGCACACGCGCTTTGTCGACAACTGCCACGAACTGATGCTCAGCTAGATCCTCTAGGTCATACTGAAGATAAGAGAATGGCCGAGCCCGGTCGTAGGCGTTCTTTGAAGTGCGCGTCGACGCAGGAAGGTGGATCTCATCAACCGCTGCATTCTTGCAGGCAAGACGTGTCGAGCCTGTGCTGTCTGCAAAGTCCATGTTCATGGAGAACACCGTCGATGCTTTGCCATTATGCAGTGGGAACACGCTGCAAAACAGAACTTCTAGGTTTCCTTGCTCTCCGGTTCTGTCCAGGCGCTGGTCGGTGAGAAGGGTAAACTTTTTCCCAGACACCCCTTGCGGAGGAACAGGAAGTAGATGGACATTAGGTCCCGTACGGTGACCGAGCTCGCGAAGGGTGAGTCGCTGGCCTTGAGCTAGAATCGTATTGGTATTGTCTTCGAGGGTCAACAAAGTGCTCGGTTCTGTTTGGCAGATTAGTTAGTGATGTTAACAAGCACGATAAATTGAGGCTGTTACCATTTCGTGGGAGCACTCTTTCCGATACAGACTCCAATCCCGTTAGGTACCATTTCTTGAAGATGCGCATTCGCTCCGCTCGCGGTTTGGTCTGACTAGCTCGCCGCACATCAACCACCTCAAACAGAGACTTGATGATCGCCTTGCGAAACTGGTCACACCATGTGATGGAAAGATGGTCCACTCCTATCCATACGTCGGGTATTGTAGAAGTGAACACGGTGAAGCCGTGAGTCTCCGGCACGAGAGACGAAATACTGGCGTAGTCGGAGGGGACGACGGTATCGCGCGAACCGCCGGCGATCGAAATCAGCGTTACATGCCAGAGAGGATTGTTGTTCGCCCAGGTCTGCGAGTAAGCGTCACGCCAATAGTCATTGATCTGCTTGTACGTGTGGACGATGTCCGAATCGAACGACACTGGGGGTTTGGCGTGCGGCGCAGACATGGTAACAATGGTGTTGACCGAATTATCTTGATAGTTTGCCATTGTCAGAGAGGTTCGGGCGACGATCCCACCCATTGAATGTCCGACGAGAATCACAGAACTGGGATCAGGGAGGCCTGGGTCTCTTCGTGTCCGTCGTGGGTCATGATATAGGGAAAGAATATACGCCACGGCTTCATTCACGTACTCGGCTTGATCAAGCAGAGTTTGTCCATGAAAAGCTGCCATATCTTCATTAAAGTCGATCATGAAAAAATCCAGGCTCCGTGTCCCGGCTTTCAATCGCTCTTGATCATGTTGCACCACCTGAGCATAATGTCTCGACGCTTCGGCAGCCAGGGACCGGACCTGGCGGTAACTTCCTGCATTTCCGGGGAGAAACAGAACGGGGGCGCCATTCAACTATTTCACAACGATAGTCAGTATCTTGACCTCCGAAACGGAACCGCGTTCTTGAAAGATACGAGAGCACTCACCCCCAGATTCTCCTGGTTGTACGGGTCAACCCCTTCCTCTCTATAGAGGAAGAGATTATATTTGCTCGCAAACCGTGTATGTTCCGTATCAAACCCTACCATCCGAAGGAAGGTCGGACTCATCACAGGTACCCCACAGCCATTGCTTCCGGTCTGGAGGGCGGAGAAGGACCGGAAGATCGAGAAGAGAAAAAAGCAAGCGAGGACGGTGGTCAGGGCCGTCAGAATCGAGCACGACCACGGGCTGCGGAGGCGAGACAATCGGGACCGATGTTGTGTGTCAGGCGAGGCCTCAATGGAGAGGCGCTGCGAGGGCAACGGCATTGCGGTCGTATATCGGGGGTCGTGGGAGGTCCAGGTGGCAGTGGTCAAGGAAGAAGGGGTCCTCCACGTGCTCGAATTCCTTGAACGAGGGGTCGCAATCCCGTTCGTGTCGCGACGGAGTTCGATACTGGTTCCGGTTCTGACTACGTCAGGGCGCGGCTTCTCTGCTGGATCGAAGGCATTGGGGCCATTGCTATGTTCGCTGAGTCGAGAAACCAGGGGCTCTTCGGCGTCGTCCTCCGCAGGAGAGCCAGACGAGCGTCTGTGCATTGGAAGAGACCGAGTCCGCCGTACTCATCCAGCACGCAGCACGCAGGGGGGGGATCAGGTTGGGAAATTGGTGGTCGCAGACGGATTCCTTGGGCGCGGCGGGTTCCTGACGACGGGCGGCAAGGGGAACAGGGGAAACGACACGAATGCGCTTTGCGCACTGGATCTGGGGACGATTCGCAACTGACCAGTCGGAGCTGAACGATTGGACAAAACAAGTGCCAGCGAATCCCCAGATTTTGAGTGCTTGTCTTTGACTCTTTGTCGACGAAGTCGGGAAAATTTCAAGGTAGCCCCTAGCAGCCGCCTCGTCCGAACGCGTAATTCCGCCAAAATCTTGAGCAATTTCTTGAGTTGGTTGGACGAGCCACAGCCGGATGATGCTTGGCGCTCTGCCACCACATTGCTTGCTGCTTCCTCTGTTTCTTTTTCTGCTTCAAGGTGCTTAAAAGGTAGTATTCTGGATCTCTAGATGGGCAGTCAATCTCCACGCTCCCGACCCCCTAAGTGCAGAGGTCCACAGTCTGTCCGTGGACCGTGAGGGCAATCAATTGCTACTACTTACTACTGTTGCCTAGCTCCAACTGGATAAACTCCCAGCTCGTTCGATTTTAGTACGGACCGATGTCGTCGTCATCGTCAGTGCCATGATCGGATATAGATTGCTCTAGATCTAAAGCCAGCGCAAAGCCTCAGCCTGAGTTGTCTTGCTTGATGAAGCGACAGTCAGACGAGTCAGAGAACAGAGATTGACTGTTTTATGACGCTTCCTTACACTTCAGATATGAAACGGACGGGGGCTACTAGTACTAGTATGTGATTTTTGTCGGGAACATGTTTAGATTATGCACAAGGAAGCCATCCATAAAGCTGTCAGCGTAATGGCATATATGTATCCGGACGCCTCTCGATTGATGCCATTGGACGTCATCAAGGAAGAAGGTAGTGGGTGAGTGGCTTCGAACTCTATCCAATATCACTATCTGTACGCCAAAGAGTTCACAGTTTCGAACAAGTTCTGATCTATCGCAGGAGATCTCTGTTCATCTGCATCAATCTGTATCAATCTGTATCAATCTGTATCTCGTGAGGCTTGGATCGATCAAGCCTGACGCTAGTCCCAATGTGGTCATTCACCTCGAGCAAGCGTCGCGGACGCCCGCGGGACATCCTCGGTCTCCACTCTGTAGGCTATAGATATGAGCCTAGAATACGAACATTGTAAATAGGTTAGAGGCGTCGGTGATGCTCTGAAAAGACCGAACGGTTATAAAAACCCTCAATGTTCTTGTATTTTTGAGGTCTTTCCTTCACATACCCTACACTATCCTGTGAATTTCAGGCACACCATTCAAACCACAATTTGAACAACATGTTCGAGGATAACCACAACTTCGCTGTTGGGGAACTTGCGATATTCTCAACCATCCATATCGTCCAGTTTGTTGTGAGGTTCATCCAGGAACGCCGGTACTGGCATCACGACAGACGCCGAAGCTTCGGCTGGTGCTTCACGTACTCCTGGTGGGGGATGGTAGGCACGTTGTCACAGCGTCAGTACCCCTCTTGCACACGTCGGAATTCTAGCTGACAGCATTCTTAGTCCGAGTTGCCGGGTCAGCTATGTTGATTTATCGTCCTGAACCTACCAAACCAATCCTGATTGCCGAGACTGTTTTGCAAGGGATCGGTCTCTCATTTCTTCTTTTTGAAGTCAGCCTTGTTCTTCTTCGGAGGTACGAGTCGCGGAACTGTTAGCAATCCGCTTGATGAAGTTTGCTGATGTGGCCACAGTGGACAGGCAGGTCGGACAGGTCCTGGGAACTCGAGACATCCCACCCATCTACGATTCACCCTTCATTTTTTTCGCTTTCCGGCCATAATATCCATTATTTTCGTTTTGGTGGGACGGACCATTGATATCCGTGCATGTACCATCATCGGGGTCGTGGGGATCGTGGCCTTCGTCCTCACTCTCGCACTCGCGTGGTGTGTTGTCCTTGGGCTGGTGGCAAAATCCCACAGATTGCTCCCCATCGCCGGACAAAGAGCTGTGCTAGTAGTCCTCGCATCCCTTCCTTTTTTGACATTGAGAGCAGTGTATTTTCTGCTTGCGGATTATCCAAGCAAGTATGGAGGAGTTGGAGGAAATATAAATTTTATGGGTGGAGTTGAACTGATGATGGAAATCATTGCGGTTGTATTGTTGATTGCTGCCCGCACAGTTGCAGAGCCACTATGGGCCGCCTTTCCTGAGACTACCTTGTTTTAGCAGAGCCTGGTTATGATGGTTTATCTTGCCTCCTTCCCCGGAAACATGGGACAAATACCGTCTCAATAGTTTTCTTCGCGCATGACCGAATAGAACTCAGAAAAGGTCCTCAAACAACCTCTGATCCATTGTTTGGTTACGGCATCAGCAACTTCCCAAGCGACTCTCAAGGCAAAGCCAATCCGATAGGGTCCAAGAAGCCCTTGCGCTGTATATTCGACTGACTTGCAAATCTGATCTAGAAAATGGGCAACCATGGCACCGTGTTCACCAGGGTAACCGCATGTTCTCAGGATCTCATGGATGAGAACCATGTAAGAATAGTAACTGCAGTATATCGTAGCACTGTTAACGTCGGAATACCAGAGCACAATCGGATAAATGGTATCGCCCGTAGATGAGAGCACTTCATAGGGAGCCGGAGTTGCATTACAAAACTTGTCGTACCACAGAACGAGTTTCTCTTGAAACTCGAGCGCTTCCTTGAGCAGTTCAGCGAGTTTCACTAAGGTCGCTGGGTTGGTGAATTCGGCTTCTTTGAGACTGTATAGTTTGTGCACGAGGCTGGGCGAGAGGGCAAAGTAGGTGAAGAACTCCTCCACGAGGCTACCTAACTCGAACGATAGACCAGAATTGCATTGCTGCTTCATTACGCAGCGCCACTCATCGGATGCAAAGATGCATTCTGTCCCGCCGAAGAGCGAATACATCACCTTGAGAATGTTAGCCTCTTGCTTCTAAATGCCAAGAACAACATACGATAAGGCCACGGGAAGCTTTGAGGAGTATATTGTCAAGTTCGGTGTGATAACGTGATGGTCCTCGAGCTTCGGTCATTTGGCTCAGGGCTCTGGCATGGCTCATCCAGATATCACCACGGTCCGCGTCTGCAAAGAGCTGAAGGAAGAATTTAGCACAATGTCAATCGTTAAACGGTGGGTGGGATCAGCACTTCATATAAGCATAAGATCAATACTGAGCAGTATATTTCGGAAGAAAGGGCTTCAGACGAGTTGTCTAGAGACTTTCTTAGTCTCCCTAATGCTTCCCCGTAGGCTGACCTGGCATACTGGATAGCCTGATTGTTTAGGGTTACATTGCCAACATGATGAGCAACGAATGCTTTCATAGCAGAGTCGAGTGTTTGGTTCCGTCCATAGATCGAAGGGAAAAGGAGGAACCACCGAGAGATCACGTAGCCTGAAGTCGTAGGAAATGGCTGAGAAATTTCATCGGTGAGTTTGTCGAGACACTGCATCACATTCAGCCCTCCCAATTCTGGCGACAAACGCCTGACTGTCCACACGCCACTGCTCCCACGCTCAGCATCTGAAGCATTACCAGGGGTAGGGGCGGTCCAGCTCTGCCCTTCCGTAGAAGTTGGTGGCTTTGGTCGGCGCTGTGACCGATAAGGCTTCGCTGTAACGAATTTGAAGCCTCGATCATACCCTGGACAGGTCTTCCCATACCTTTCACACCTCATACATCTTGGAAGCCTCTCATCACACTTGACCCTTCGTTTCACACAAAGCAAGCAGCCAGTACTTCGCTGAACCATCTTCTCCGTCGTCAGACGTGTACCAGCCCACAATCCATGATATTGTCTTGTACCATAAAGCCTGTTGCCTGAATACGAGCACCATCCCTCATTGTGAGCTCTGAGTCAGCAGAGGGTAATTTGACGCCTGAGGCTGCGAAGCCGAGCCACAGTGCTGAGCGGGGTGGTGGCGGTGCGCCGTGGCAAGAATCTGCCGGTGTTGCGAGTTGCGGATGGAAGAGCTGCCCCCTTTGGTTCAAGGCTGTATTGATAAAGACGTACGAGGCGTTGCAGCATTGTCAAAATAATCAGGGGGTTGGCATCGTGAATCGCGATTCTGCACAATGTCAGTGTAGCCTCGTGTCTCCACAGCAACACTGCATGTAGGAAATCCTCGGCACAAGCTTATTTCTGCAAGGTGTCAGGTTCCAGGGGCAGTTGAACATCCGATTGAGCGAGGAAATGCAATCTCGCAAGTGCCTTGGAATGAGGATGACTTCATTCGTCCCTTCCGAAATGTGTAGGAAACCTGGTTCCTGATATGAGCAATACCCAGGAATTCAAGGGTCTGGAGGTTACCCCTCACCAGCCTCAACTGTCACCATTTGCAACCAGCGATCAATGTCTCGCACACCACAACAGAGATTAACTACTACATACAGCTGAATAATGACCTCCAGCTCAGCCACCTCTCTGACTCTCTGTGACTGGATCATGCCCCATGAGCGGTTGACTGCGCCTCTCATTTCCCATGTTCCGAGCCCCTCCATCCTGACACCCGGCTCAGCCGTCGAAGGTGCTTTCCTCCCGTGGGGACTCGTCAGCCGCTCCTTAAAAGCCCGTCTTCCTCTTCAACTCCTCGCCATCCTTCCTTCTTGTGAAAGCAAACACTGTCCAGGTTACAGCTCATCATCAACTCGCATTCCGCTCGGTATCGATTGAGCGCAGTTTCATTTACCATGTCGTACAACAACCAGTACGGCGGGCCACCCAGCCACGACCAGGGCTATTATGGAAATCAGGGATACGGAGGCCAGCAGGGCAATTATCCTCCTCCTCAGCAGCAGTATGGAGGACCTCAGCAAGGCCACTATCCGCCTCAGGTACGCCTTTTTCATCTTCATTAACCGCAGCTTGTCTGCCCACATTCACCGAGTCTTGTCGCACTCCCTTCCTAGCGTACAGTTCACTAATTCAAGCCGTGGGAATACAGCAGCAACAACCGTACAGCCAGCCCCCTCATGATCCGTACTCGGCCGGTCCTCCACCTTACCAACAAGAACACCAGCAATACCCTCCTCAAGGGTACGGGCAGCAGCCGCAGCACGGACAACACCCGGGACCGTATGGGCAAGACCATAGTGCGCCATACGGACACGACCGCGGACACTCCCCTTATCCTCCTCAACAGCAGCAACACCACCAGCCCCCGGGTGGTGAGAACTCTTCCTACTATGGTGGTCATCAGGGAGGACACCCGGCCCAGGGACATGCTCCAGTGCCAGCCGGCGCTGAAGGCGAAAGGGGCCTGGGCTCAACATTGCTCGGTGGCGCTGCTGGCAGCTTCTTAGGTCATAAAATGGGCGGCGGAGCTCTGGGAACCGTAGGCGGCGCGGTTGCTGGAGCAGTGGGAATGAATGTTGCTAGCAAGATGTAAGTTGAGCCGGCTCCTTGACGCGCTCAAGATATACTCATCCTCCTTGATAGGCACAAGAAGCACAAGAAAAAGAAGAAGCATCACAGTCACGGCCACAAGCGCAGAGGCAGTTCGAGCTCCTCGAGCTCTAGCTCTAGTTCTAGCTCCAGCTCTTAGGCCCTCGTATCTCGTTTGATGGCAGGTTCCGTTCTCGAGATGTGGAGTCAGTCATGAAATGCTCTACGATTGCCATACCGAATACCTGTTTCTTGATGCCACTATCGGTTGTCTTGGTGATTCCTACCTGCGTTGTATCTTGTATCCTTAGATCATGAATGTACCGGATGGCTGTTGATCAAAAGTTCTTTGAATGCATACGACGTAGAAGGGCTCTCAGCGGGACAAGCACGCCGGTGATTTGAGAGCTCTTGGACTGAACCAATTATCGCCACAACGACCTCTCAGCTATCCACTTCTAATAACCGTTTGCGCAACGAATAGGAGATGGGGTTGCTATCTTACAAATCGCGGAGCCGAATCCACGGGCTCGCTCATGAATCACGGAGTGGGATGATGCCAGTGGCGACACGGGGAGATTCCACTGCAGAAACGAGGTATCTCGAGAGGATACCGAGGGATCTCCCGAGTTCCAGACCTCTCTCCTTTAAGTTATTGCCATGCGGGCCTCAAGCGCGAGTCAGATCCGGCCCGCCGTTTGAATTAATGGGTTCTGACTTCGCGCCGACGTAGATGGTGGCGAGTTCTCCTTTCCAAGTTTGCCCGTGATTTGACTCTCATGGCGAGCTATGCGCTTACAAAGTTTTGTACCAGCTACTCCGGTGTCGTATTCAGTGTGGCCTGATGTTCATCTACTCGGTGGACGGCTCAGATGTACCGAGCTTTGGGACTTGGACTTTTTGGTCTGGTTGCTCACATGTCATAGTGACTGACGCGGAACACAAAAAAAGGACAAAATCTCTTCATCCAGAAAGCAAAAAGAAAAAAAAGAAAAAGAAAAAGAAGAAAAAGACAAAGAGAATGCCATGGTTGGGGAGTCGGGAAAACTTCGCGCTGAGGATAGACAGGCATGTGGTTGGATGATGGGCAGGCAAGGTTCAGACTGTTGTCGCTTTTAATTTCTATTTTTTATTACCCTTTTTTTCTTCTCTGAGCCCGTTAGATTAAAATTTTCCCCGACAGATCAGGGAGGGTACTCCGTAAGCGAATTTGGTTTCTTTTTCTTTCACGTTATTTTTAGGTGACTGGGATGCATTATGCTGGCTTGTTGGCTGGCTTGGAGGGTAACTCCCTCGTTGTTTAAGAGCGATGGCACTACAGATAATCAATCTCAATCTTCTATCGATAAGACTCAGAAAAAAAATGATAATAATAATGTGATGGAAGGATAAAGTTAGACCCACCGATGTACAATTTCTTTTTCCTTAGGAACTTTCTCCTTGCTGCTAAGCCCGTGATTCGAGTCCTGATCCTCTTCGCCACCGACCCCATCCGGCTGTTTTTCGCGGGGGATAAGGAGAGGGAAATCCGGAGAATGCTGACAATCGATAAGGATTTTTACTCCTTGAATGACCAGCAACGCAACAGCGACTACTACTAGTAGTATACTCGGGAGATTACGGACATAATTTGTGTTTCGACCAGCGGGAGACGCGTCAAGAATGTTCTCTTGACGATGTAGATAGATTATTGAATTTGACTGATGCGGTGAGAGGACTGGAGACTCAGGAGCCTTGCGACTCCCCTGGAAATTTGCTTGACAAATGGCGGTGATGTGTCCGTCCTCCAACGACGCGCATTGTTTCAGGCGTCAGGATCCTCGCAGGCGGCAGGTCTGAGTCTGAGCTCTGATCCCGATGGTTGGGTTTTTCTTCCCCTGAGTTGGGAGATTTGCCGCAAATTTGATCAAAGGTTGAATGAATCTGTTCAAGGCTTGAGCGTTGATCAACATTATTGGAAGTACTCTGTACTTCTTATCCTGATAATTTCGTTTCCCAAAGCGCCTTGAAGCTGACCACACCCAAGTGAGAAGAGTTCTCAACAAGATTTATTATTAGCCTTAATTAGCCATATCAACAACGGAAATTCGATATCAATAATAATTGTAATGCATCCTCTTCATGCTGACGAGGACGGGGCAAAGCCTCGACTCGCCCGCGGTTCTCAGGAACCTTGCTCAAGCAACGTTGACTAATTTTATTTTGGAAGACAAACAGATTTAAGAATACAGTCAGCCTGGGCTGCGCCACAAGTTGAAGAATAAGTCCCTAAAATATCGCCTCATCCATTGTTCTGATAACCATGTGGAGGAGACTAGCAGTTGCAAGGAGTATGGCTGCATGCCCCGGATTCGCAGCGGGGCAGGGACTGAAGTCTTGTTTGCCGGAGAAGTGGATATGCATTTTTCAAGCGAATCTGAAGCTATCTTGAAGACAGCAGAGGGAGGGCGGAGTCGCCGGCAGAAGAGGCTCGTTCGGCTACGGTAGTCTTGTACGCAGTACTCCGTGCGGCGATGCTGACTCGCTGCATCTCTTGCCCTATGCGGTTATTTAGCCACGACCGTGAACCCGACTGACAGGTTACGAGTGACGGTGCCTTCAGCCTTGAAAGAAAGGGGCTCAATGTGTTCTCGTTCGAAGATTGGTTACCCCCCATATCCCTTTCATCCCTGAGGACCATGTATGAAGCGCCATGTGTCTTGGCCACGGGCACTCTTGATCTTCATGTCCATGTCGTCGACAGTAGTTATTTCACAGCGGGAATACACGTTCACCAGCCGTGATAACAGGACCGCGAGAACATAGCAAGCTAGAACTCTGTGTAGAGTTCGACATAACGATGGACACTGCCAGATCAGCCTGACGCGGTTTACGTTGTACTTTCCAAGGATCCAAAGGTTGGGTGCCAGACTCCGGTTCCAGCTCACCAGAACCAATGAATAAACGGCCACAGTAATCGGACGGTTCCACTGCTTAATCAGGTTAGCGCCCTGTAAAACTTTTTCTCAGAAAAATTTTTATCAGCACCACTGAAGAAGAGGGTGGCGGTTCAAGGTTGGAAACCCACAGAGCGGGCGATAAATAGAAAAAGAGGGCTGCCCCTCCAGCGTCTTCCTCCTTTCCTCTCCCACATCAATTACCCTTATCTCTTCGACAGAGGTCTGGTCCTCTTGTGCTTCACTTTTTTTCTTTTCTCTTTCCTTGTCTTTGCGTCTTAGACAAAAAAGAGTCTTAGATTTTATTTGGTCGGTTTAGATCGTTGCCTGCGTCTCTTTGCACGGGCGCAGTCCTCTCGCCGTCACCCTCTCGAGATACCCTAATAGAACGCCTTTCGTTCTCGATTTTTTCTTTACCCCTCGGCCTTTACGTTTTCTTCCAAAATTTCGAATTTTACGACTTCCAAAATGCCTGCTGTTGATGTCGCTTCTGTCCCTGCCGTCTCCGGCAAGGAGACTGCTCAGTCCGTCGCTGTCCTCGAGGACCTCATCAAGCAGCTCAACATCTCCAGCAGCCAGGATGAGGTGAACGCCGCCACCGGAAACATCGCTCACCTTTTCTCCGGCCCTATCCCAGAGCAGGCTCTTCCTCTGAAGTATGTTTTGTGCTGCGAGCGTCCCAATCGGATTTTCCTCCTGATATAACAATTTGCTGATTCGAGTGCTTTTTAGGGCAGTTGAGGCTTTCAAGAAGCAGCTTTCCAACAAGAAGGATGCCAAGGCTCGTGAGAATGCCCTCCACGCCATTCGTGCTATCGCTTCTCACACCTCGATTTCTCCCGCCGTTGAGCCCCATCTGGTTGCTCTTCTCGAACCTGTCATTGCTGCGACTGGCGCCAAGAACGTCTCCGCCAATGAAGTCGAGCTCGCTAAGAGCACTGCAGTCGCCATCGTCGGCGCTATCAATGCCAACGCTGTGAAGGCTGTTCTTCCCGTTATCATTGAATCTCTTGACGACGGGAAGAGGACCATCGAGAAACTGACCGCGCTTGAGTGCATTGAGGAGCTCCTCAAGACTGCTCCTGTCCAAATGTCCTTCCGTGTTCCCGATCTTATCCCCGTTCTCTCTGCAACTGTGAACGCTACCGACGACCTGGCTGCTGCCGCTGTTGGTGGAAAGAAGTATGACAAAACTAAAAAGAAATTCATTATCAATCCGGATACCGGAAGAGTGCAACTGACGGGAGATGGTACCTTGGACCATGTCTGCGCATTGATTGTCAACAACGATATCAAGGAGTTCATCCCCAAACTCGTCGCTTGTATCGTCGACCCTACTCTCGTCCCTCAAACAGTTCACGACCTGGGTGCCACTACCTTCGTCTCCGATGTTACCAGCCCTACCCTCGCCATCATGGTTCCATTGCTTGAGCGTGGTCTCAAAACTCGTGAGACTGCCATCAAGCGTAAGTCAGCTGTCATTATTGACAATATGTGCAAGCTTGTCGAGGATCCTCAGATTGTCGCCCCTTTCCTGCCGAAGTTACTTCCTGACCTCGAGAAGAACTTCAGGGACATTTCCGAACCCGAAGTTGTCGAAAAGACTCAGCAAGCACTGACTACACTGCAGCGTGTTGGTAACGTCAAGGATGGCAAGATCCCGGAAATCTCCACCGCTGGCCATATTCCTACTGTCGCCGGGACCCTCAAGGACATCCTCTCTTCCAAGTTCAAGGCTCAGGCTGAAAAGTCCGAGGCTATCATCTACTACGTTTCTGCTATCGCCGGTGAGCTCATTGATGAGCAAGATGCTGAAGCAACTAGCTGGACTCAAAACGCTGTTCCCTACATTAGCGCCATCATCGGCGAGGGTGATGCGCAATCCATTACTGAAACTCTCCGCAAGCGTGCTTCTCCCATTGCTGCTGCTGGAGAGGACGTTCCCTCTGACGAGGAGGAAGGCGAAGATCTCTGCAACTGCACATTCTCTCTGGCCTACGGTGCCAAGATTCTGCTGAACCAGACCAAGCTTCGCTTGAAGCGTGGCCAGCGTTACGGTCTGCTTGGACCCAACGGTACCGGAAAGACCACCCTCATGCGCGCCATCAACAACGAGCAGCTCGAGGGTTTCCCCAAGAAGGACGAGGTCAAGACTGTCTACGTCGAGCACGACCTGGATGCTGCCGACACCGAATTCACCGTCATTGGCTGGACCATGATGAAGCTCCGCCAAGTCGGCCTTGAGCCTGTCGAGGACGAGGTCAGGGCTAAGCTCGTTGAATTCGGTTTCCTTCCCGAGCAAATTGACGGCCCCATCACTGCCCTCTCTGGTGGATGGAAGATGAAGCTTGCCCTTGCCCGTGCTGTCTTCGAAGCCCCCGATATTCTCCTCCTTGACGA
Source organism: Aspergillus carlsbadensis (assembly GCA_025688815.1). Classification (NCBI taxonomy): domain Eukaryota; kingdom Fungi; phylum Ascomycota; class Eurotiomycetes; order Eurotiales; family Aspergillaceae; genus Aspergillus; species Aspergillus carlsbadensis. Next base: position 25,029 of record MU628244.1, read on the forward strand.
GCCTACCAACCACTTGGATGTCAAGAACGTTGCTTGGCTTGAGAACTACCTCTGCACCTCTCCATGCACTTCCATCATCGTTTCGCACGACAGCAAGTTCTTGGACAACGTTATCCAGCACGTTGTCCACTACGAGCGCTTCAAGCTCAAGCGTTACCGTGGTTCTCTGAGCGAGTTCGTCAAGAGGGTTCCTACTGCTCGCTCTTACTACGAGCTTGGCGCCTCCGAATTGGAGTTCAAGTTCCCTGAGCCCGGTTTCCTTGAGGGTGTTAAGACCAAGGCTAAGGCCATCATCCGTGTCACCGACATGTCTTTCCAGTACCCCGGAACTCCCAAGCCCCAGATCTCCGATATCACCTTCCAGGTCTCTCTGGGCTCCCGTATTGCCGTCATTGGACCCAACGGAGCTGGGAAGTCTACCCTGGTCAACGTTTTGACCGGAGAGCTGCTCCCCACCACTGGTGAAGTTTACCAGCACGAGAACATCCGTATCGCTTACATCAAGCAGAACGCCTTCGCTCACATCAACGACCACCTCGGCAAGACTCCTTCCGAGTATATCCAGTGGCGTTTCCAGACTGGTGAGGATCGTGAAACCATGGACCGTGCCAACAAGATCGTTACCGACGATGACCAGAAGGCCATGTTGAAGGTCTACAAGATCGAGGGTACTCCCCGTCGCGTCATCAACGTCCTCTCCCGTCGCAAGTTCAAGAACACCTACGAGTACGAGTGTTCGTTCTCGCTCGGTGAGAACCTTGGCATGAAGAGCGAGAAGTGGACTCCTATGATGACTGCCGACAATGCCTGGATTCCTCGCAGCGAGATCATGGAGTCTCACTCCAAGGCAGTCGCCGAGGTTGACCAGAAGGAGGCTCTTGCCAGCGGTCAGTTCCGTCCTCTGGTCCGCAAGGAGATCGAAGCCCACTGCGCTCAGTTCGGTCTCGAGACTGAGCTCGTCTCCCACTCTCACATGCGCGGTCTTTCTGGTGGCCAGCGTGTCAAGGTCGTCCTCGCTGCCTGCACGTGGCAGCGTCCCCACGTCATCGTCCTCGACGAGCCTACCAACTACCTCGACCGTGATTCCCTTGGTGCCCTCTCCAAGGCCCTCAAGGCTTTCGATGGTGGTGTCATCATCATTACTCACTCTCGTGAATTCACTGAGAACCTCACTGAGGAAGTTTGGGCCGTTGTCGATGGAAAGATGACCCCATCAGGTTTGTCAATCAATCTCCTTAACGAAACCCCCTGCTGATTTTTCCGTGTGAAGGTCACAACTGGATCCAAGGACAAGGCACTGGTGAGCGGCTACAAGCTAAAGATGGCCCCGAGGAGATTATCGATGCGATGGGAAACAAGGTGAGTTTGATATCTTCATTATACGCACTTTTTTGGTGTTTCGATATCCGGGCGGTCTGGGCGGCCGCGACATCTTTCTGCCGCTCTTTTTTCTGCCACTTCACTTACCGCCCTTGACTCCGCTCCCCACCGTCACCATTTCAACGCCAGCCCTACTACCTCGCAACATTACAAGCCAGATGCTAACCGTCTTTCTCTCTAGACTGTGGTTGAGAAGAAGAAGAAGGAGAGCGCTTCCGACAAGCGCAAGGCCCGAAAGGAGCGTCTTGCTAAGAAGAAGCGTGGTGAGGATCCCGATGAGGAGGATTTTTGAGCGTTGGAATTCAAAAAGTGGTCTACATCTAATTGCTACGGGTTTATGCTATAGAGGCTATGATTCAATGAATTTCCGTTTCATTTCAACTTCACTTCCTGTTCCCGTTCTTCGTAAATTTTCCAGCTCGCACTGGCCTTGATGAGCTCAGCGAGAAGCTCTTGGGCTTTGTCAAGTCCCCACTTTCCAGCATGCTCTGGTGGTCTCTTCGCGCTGCATCTGATCCTAGTATCATCTACTTATAGAATTAGCAGAGTCTAAATAGGAATGCTTAGTCCTCTAGTTATATCAAGCCCCTTCTAGTAGCTAGTATATCTCATTAAAACTTTAAAATCTTGAGCACCTTGGGCGCCCCTAAGAGAATTTTTGGTGACCCCTAGTATATGCGCCCAAGGTGCTCAAGATTTTAAAGTTTTAATGAGATATACTAGCTACTAGAAGGGGCTTGATATAACTAGAGGACTAAGCATTCCTATTTAGACTCTGCTAATTCTATAAGTAGATGATACTAGGATCAGATGCAGCGCGAAGAGACCACCAGAGCATGCTAGACTTTTCAGCCCCCAGTCAAGCTGTAACAGGGGGCCCGGTGGACAGGCAGGTCAGCTGGCTAAGACAGTGGCAGAGCAGTTTCCCAACAACCCTGGCTCTTTCCTGGACTGAGTACAATGCCCCGAGGGCGCAAAGGATACTTAAGCAACAAATAAAGCTCGATAACCCTAAACAGTAAGTGAGCCAGTGGCTTCTTGGCGAGTGCAAGATCATTGAAGGGGAGAAGAAAGCTCAAGTTCCATTAGCACAATGATTGGGGGAGGCAATCATGACCATAAGCCAGGTGCGAAGCACCTGGCAGCATACTACTTGCTTTTTCGATCTCTCTCGACATATTAATACTGCTGCAGCAACAATGAGACATGAATGGTGGAAACATGAGAGTCCAATGAAAACTCTAATACGTCCTTAGTGTAGCTCGAAGCCCTCAGGGATTCGAGCGGAAGATATACCCAGTTAACATCATACTAATTCGGATACATGGGAGAAATAAGAGTGCAATGGGGGCTCGAGTGCGTCCTTAATGAAACACGAGGTCCTTCGGACTTCGGAGAGGATACCCAGTTAGCTTCATATTAACTTTGGAATACATGATGACAGGCTTCAAACACCTCTAGATACTATCCACCACTTGTGGTCGGCGAGCATTTAGAACCTGCGTCCTCTAGCCATACATGGCACCTTATAGTAAGCGAAGCAGCCATTTCAGCCCTACTTCAAAATAGCCCAATCGTGATATCTCCCTGCAACACCGCATGGAGTTCCAACGCCACATCAGCCCGTAAATCCAGATTGATTCTCACATTAAGACTTGAGTCCTTCTGCGGCGCCCTCTTCGTTCCGGCGCTCGGCGACGTCACTCCTCTGTTTCCCCACGGCCCCGTTGGTGGAAGGTCGGTATCTTCCTGAACGAGTGACTTGGACTCGGATACCTCTTTGGGGTTGATCTCTTTGTCTTGCTTATCGGCGGGGGCAGTCTTGGTGACGACTCGCTTGAGCTTGGGTGGGCGACGGCGCTTGGAGCGCTCGCTTTCGCTGCCGGTTCGGTATTCGTTTCCGTCGCTGAACAGGTATGTTGGTTTATTGCTTAGGGTAATATGGAGGGAACTAGGTACCTATCACGTTCTGCCATTGCGAGCGGAGCGCGGCTTGAGATTAGCCCTAACTGTAGGATGTGCCTGGGGGATAACAACGACAAAAATCAGTCCATTAGTGAGAAATAAATGAGACGCCTACAATCACTTCGTCTTGATGGTTCCTTCACCAGTGATGTCACCATCTATCAAATACGACGCTGGACAGCCAGGCTTTCCATTTCCGGCGACCGCGACTCTGCTACGGGAATGATCTTGGTGGATCCAGGATCACTATTGTTTAACTTTACATCTCCCTATCTATCAGCTTTGAGGTTTATCTGCTCATTATATCGGCCACAATCTACGTCACTAAAACCACATTGACAGTCGAAGGCGATCCTATCGGACAAGATGGTGCTGGGCATCGCAATGATAGCAACAACGATTCCAACAATCTTCGGGCTAAACGAAGCATCAAATGCAATGCGGGACAGGGAAAATAATACAAAGGAGAATGCCCGAAGTACAAGATTCAGCCTATGCACCGTCTGCGATGCCAGCGAGGGTTCCATACACGAGCGGGAACAAGTTCACAATTCGCAGGTATATTTAGGCAGGGATGGAAAGGTAACCATTGCATACCTCATATGACTTTCCTCTGCGCACTCGCGCAGGGTGTGTCTTGAAAGGCGAATCAGAAGCTAATTGGATCCTGATTCATCCCAGTTATATATAACGAAACTTGATCCAACGTCTTCGATGACGCCGTTCAACGGGCACTTATACCACCACCCTGATTTCGAAGAGGATAACTCAAATGGACTCATTTCAATGAGTGCTGAGGACAAGCCTTTGGCGAGATGGGTTTTCCTTGACAGTGAGACAGACGAGGTACGCTGGGGTGGGAAAGAGGATACCGAGGGCCATGTGTGCGGTCCGTTCGACTTGACTGATAATGATGCGTATCTTACTCTTGATGATACGCAGAGGTGGATGGCTGTACAGCTCGCGAAAGATCCTACAGTACAGACCGGGAAGTCTTCCGCTTCCGAGTACGAAACCCATGACGGTGTATGGAGGTTATTCTTTGACCGGAAAGAGACAGAAGGGAATGATCTTCCAGCCGGTAGCCGGGCGATGAAAATATTCCTCAGGAGAGTTCCGGCAGAGTGTTAGATAGCTCAGGTATACATCCATTTCTCCATGGCTCGACGGCCATTTAGTAGCTCCACCTCGAGATCATGCAATTTTGAGAGGAAGGTACTTTGTGATGTGTGACGTCACCCGTCCAGGCGACCCTTGCCTCGATTCAACCTGCCGCGTCGCACCATCAAGTCACATCTTGCAGAGCGCATTCGACCTGAACCATCGTGACAGACCTCACGCATTAGAGCAGACGATTTTTTGTCCGACGGATGTGAAAAGATTTATGGAATCGAAATGAACCCTAATAACCCCGAGAACCAGGACGAGCACGCCGGTAGCTCAACACCCGACAACCACGATGCTTTTCGGCGCAACCTGGCAAATCTCTCACTATCGCAAGAGGATTCAAACACTGAAGATCCTAAAGCAAAAGACACGGAGAGACCAGTAGAGGACGTGGAGAAGAAAGATACCCAATCTGGCGCGAGCAAACCGGGTGAAAGACCCAGAATCTACAGAATCAACACACTTAATGAAAATGGAGACTCGGTTGACGATGAAGACGACGATGAAGAAGGCAGCAACATCTCACCCGACCAGTTGTTCGGTATCGTTTTCAATCTCGACACGCCGCGGGAAGTTGACCTGAAGGTTTCAATCAAAGGGGATTTCAACGTGACTATTTTGTATGGCTGGGACGGTAGATGATGGCTTTATGAGAGATATCTGAGCTGACGTTCGAATAGGGCATAATACGTGGTAAATTCGATAGCGGTTGTCTGCTGGTGTCTTGAGAAATTGGTTGACTTCGTCCAACACTGTCTGTGTATCCGTACCTGAAATAGGAACAGTACCGTTGGAGCAGTACATAGTGTCTTAGCAGAACAGGCTGCCTTTAACCCCGTCGTGCCATGGGAGTTGTCATCTGACATCTGATATTATGCAGGATCTTGGTTCGCAACATGAGCATAACTGACTACTCTGAGTAAAGATGCTTCGGCGACTCTCGCCGAGGTGCTAGTTACTAGGCACTGCTTATTAAATTATCGTTGATTGATTTCACAGGCTCCACATGACCTCGCCGGTTTTCGGCGAGGGGCCATTTCTTACAATTACACCATGGCGATGTTGTTCAGCACCAACATCACCCTTTCGATCGAGTCTTGAGAAAGAATATAAAATGGCAACAATGTGCTCACCTTATCTACCACCAATCCATCCAATACCGCCTGCAACGAAGAACACCTCCATCGAAATTCATCCTCAACCAACAATCAACTCTGTTCCGCGCGTCTAATCTCGACTAGCCATGTCTCCTCAAGCTATCACCCTATATGGTCACGGCCCTTCCCCCAACCCATGGAAGGTCGCAGCAATTCTCGCAGAGCTAGGCTTATCATACGACTGGAAAGAGCTTCACCTCGAGCAGATCAAGTCAGAGCCGTATACCTTGATCAACCCCAACGGACGCCTTCCAGCTATCGAAGACCCCAATACAGGCATCGCCATCTGGGAATCCGGCGCAATCATCGAATATCTCGTCGAAACTTACGACAAGGAGCACACTCTCAGCTTCGAACACGGCTCCAAGGATTACTTCCTCGCCAAACAATGGCTCCATTTCCAGATGTCCGGCCAAGGCCCATACTTTGGCCAGTTCTCGTGGTTCACCCGTTTTCATCCAGAAAAGGTTCAGAGCGCCATTGACCGCTACCTGAACGAGATTCGTCGTGTCTCCGGCGTTCTGGACGGCGTCCTCAAGGACCGCGAATACCTCGTCGGCGACAGATTCAGCTACGCTGATGCAGCTTTCCTTCCTTGGTTCGACTCAGTCCCGTTCTTCACTGATGCGATCAAATTCAACACAGAATTCCCTCATCTCTGGGCTTGGTTAGAGAAGGTTCGCGCGCGTCCGGCAATCGCGAAGGTCTGGGAGGACAAGGCCACAGCAACAGCTGCGGCGCGTAAACATTAGGCCAAATAAGCATGTACTTAGAGCAAATGGAAATATGAGACTCTAGCCTCTCCGATCAGATTTTGAATTTTCATTGTGCCTTTGCGCTTTCAGACCATGAAATATGAGTTGGAAAAGAAAGCACACTGTACCTGTACTCTGTAGGGCTCGTTTGAAACAGTCTTACATAAGCATCCATTTGAGTTAGTGGTCTTGGCGCGAAGTCGCGACAAACCCGCCCGATCAAAGTTGCTCAACGCCCTCAGTGCCACTCGAACCTCAAGAGCAACCCGCCTGGGAGTCCTTTCCCACTTGTTCACTTATTCGTCAACTCCCCGTCGCGTCGCATTCTCTTACCCAATTCAAAAACTGCATGCGCCGCCTGCCCGTTCCGTTCGATTTCTGAGGACAGCAAAGGACCCTTGCTCGCCTCGTTGCCGCGACCTGAACCATCTCGAACTCATCAACTGCCCACCATGGATGAGAACTCTGTTGTTTCGAGCGGCGTTGCTGATGATGTTCAGCTAGCCTCCGGCCAAGATGCTCCCGGTGATGTGGTCAATGCCTCCGGTGCGTCTTCCACCCATCCCCTGATCAGTCGTGCTGTGGTTTTCTTCTTCGCAGTTGTGACATTATCCCACACTTGCGGTCGCGTCCAGCATCTTCTGAGCTTCGTATATGGAACAAATCAGGGACTGATACTTCTCTAGATACTCCCGCTTCCCCGAAACCCAGGAACACCGGAGAAGAGGACGAGGAAATGGGTGGCACGGAGAACGAGACCAAGAAGGAGAGCGAAGGTAGCGAGGAACTAGCAGACGTTGCCGCGCAATCTGGCGCTGAAGGCGGCTCGGAGGAACAGTCTGCACAGGCAAAATCGTCACTCGAAGCCTCGGCGCGCTCACACCTCGTTTCCCAAACACACGCCATCATTCTCCCTAGTTATTCAACATGGTTCGACATGCACACGATTCACCCGATCGAGAAGAAGGCTCTGGCTGAGTTTTTCAATGGCCGCAACCGCAGCAAGACACCCGCTGTTTACAAGGACTACAGGGATTTCATGATCAACACCTACCGACTGAACCCAATTGAATATCTTACTGTGACGGCATGCCGACGGAATCTTGCTGGAGACGTGTGTGCGATCATGCGAGTTCATTCGTTCCTTGAACAATGGGGTTTGATTAACTATCAAGTGAATTTACCTGCTGTTACTTCTGACACCATGTGTGCTGACCCATGTCAAGGTGGATCCTCAAACCCGACCCTCAAATATCGGTCCTCCCTTTACTGGACATTTCAGAGTCGTCGCCGACACACCGCGAGGCCTTCAACCGTTCCAACCTGGGCCGAACCACTTTGTCAAGCCCGGAAAGCCGCTGCTGGCAACCGACCGTGCCGCTTCCGCTACTCCTGCAACCAAGGCCGACCTTAACCTCGAAATTCGCCGCAATGTCTACGACGATAAAGGAAAGGAGGTCACACCGGCGGTTGAAGATAAAGAGAAACAGGCCAACGGCGAATCTGCTGCTAACGGTACCGCAGATTCTTCCAAGGCTCTAGAGACCGCGTCACAAGAACCACGAAAGAAATTCCAGTGTTTCACATGCGGTATCGACTGTACGCGCCTTCGCTTCCATTATGCGAAGTCAACACCAGTTACCGGGAGCGCGACTGGTCCAGATTCCAAGTACGACCTTTGCCCCAACTGCTTCTTACAGGGTCGCATGCCGTCAAGCCACAACGCCTCGGATTTCGTCAAGCTGGAAGACACCTCATATTCAAGGGCGCCTGACCGAGATGCCCCCTGGTCAGATTCTGAACTCGTCCTTCTCCTCGAAGGTCTTGAGAACTTTGACGAGAACTGGGAGCAGATTGCCAACCATGTCGGCACAAGGTCAAGAGAAGAGTGCGTGATGAAGTTCCTTCAGCTTGAGATCGAAGACCAGTACCTTGAAGATGGTCCCGAGCTGCGGGCCGGTCCCGGACGTGATCCTATCAGTCATGTGGAAAACCCTGTTCTATCCGTGGTCGCTTTCCTAGCCCAGATGGCGGAACCGTCCGTCGCTGCTGCCGCCGCCGGCAGGTCTGTAGACGAGATCCGAAAGGAGCTCAAAAAGCAGTTAGAGAAAGGACCCAGCGCGGACAAGCAAGACAAGGGCAAGGAGAAGGAGGGCGCCGCTGTTAAGAGCGAAGACTCCATGGATGTGGATACAGCTCGCGCAGAGCCGTCAGAAGTCGTTGAAGCCGGCAGCACTGAAAAGCAACCGAAGGCTTCACTCGCCACGGTCGCTCTTGGCGCTGCAGCAGCCCGTGCTGGAGCCCTTGCGTCCCACGAAGAGCGCGAGATGACCCGCCTCGTCTCCGCAGCCGTCAACGTCACCCTCCAGAAGTTCGAAATCAAGCTTCAGCAGTTCAATGAGATGGAGGAGATCATCGAGGCTGAACGCCGCGAACTCGAACTCGCCCGCCAACAACTGTTCCTCGACCGCCTCGCTTTCAAGAAGCGCGTCAAGGAGGTTCAGGATACCCTGCAGTCCGTCAGCCTGGGCGGTGCCAATGGCAACAATATTGTCGACGCTGCGACAGCCGGCATCAACAACCGCTATAACTTCCAACCCGCTGCTAATGCCGTCGGAGCCCCACAACCTTTGAGCGCCACTGCGGGTACAGATTTCAAGGCTCTTGACCTCTAAATCCAGTCCCGTATGGCTAGTATGATAGCGAGAGTGGGAATGCAGTTTCTGTACTCCTCGAGCCATAATTCTTCATTTGTTTTGTACAACACTTTCTGGCTGGCGAGCGGTAGAGAGGCAAGTTGAGTTTGATACAGGGTAATATCTTAAGAAAGCGAAATGAACCTTGCTTGGAGGACGAGAAGCAGGAGAGAGCTTTACGTGACGTGGCTTATTTACATCGGTACGGTTATCGAACTCGATTCGATTTATTATTGAGTGTTAGGAAAAGGGCGCACCAGTGTTTTTGTTTTTTGGAGTTTGAGTTTCAAGTTTCTCTTACTGCTTTTATGCTATAAATTCAACTCGATGAATCTATTTCCTTCAAGTTGATGTCTCAAGATAAAGTTGAATACTTGACCAAAGTACACCGCTAGGTTTCCTTACTCTCGTAGATACAAAAACAATCGATTAACACACCCGCACCCAATGCTAAAAGGTGATGGACAAAACGCCCCAAATACAGAGAGACGGAACTGGGAGGATTTATCTTCAAGAGGTCCAGTCGACCCAGCAACCATGAGGAACTCGAGATGGAGGGCAAAGCTCAGTTTACTCTTGATATTCTTCATCGCTGTCCGATGACAGTCCTCCTTCATGACCGGGACGATTGTTGTCAGGGCCCAGGAAGTCGTCGCGGGATTCAACCCCAACTTCGTCTCCCGCATCGCGTTCATCTTCAGGTTCAACTGATTCCGCAGGTGACACGCCACCAGTCTCAATATCATCCTCACCCTCCCCCTCGCCTGCGCCCTCGCTATCGCCCCGTTCCTGCCGATTATTTAGGATATGAGAATCATCGTGTTCCGACGCAGCATCAACATCCATCTCCACATCCAAATCAAATAACTGCTGCGGGGCGTATGAGACGGGCACGCATTTGCGTGAACTTGTCCTCGCGAACCTTGATTTCGACTTCTGCTCTGGTGATGCTGGTTGAAATGCCGGGTCCGAATCGAGTTCCGAATCCGAGTTGAGGATTGTCTCCCGGGACCTATATTTCCGACGGGAGGAAGGGCGAACGTGCAGGCCTCGGGAGTTGAGGGCACGTACTTCGTGATTGCTCTTAGAACGAGAGGGAGAAGGAGAGGGAGAGAGTGTGGCTAAGCGGGGTCTTTTGTGCCGACTGTGGAACTCGCGGTTTATATTCTCAGTCTCGTGCCCATATACTTCCCAATCGTTTCGAGGGAGTGTTCGCTCTCGCCAGTCGATGAGCTCTTCCATTGATTTGCGTTTGTCTGTTGGTTTACGTGGAATTCCATTGTCTGAAAGTTGGGTCTCAAGAGTTTCTGGTGGTGACTTTCCGAGCACTGTCCAGCACCGTAGTTCATCGACAGCACTGTTCTGCCGGTCGATGGCTTCGGCGTGTTCTTCGGCTTGTTCGTCTTCGGAGCCTTCGAGATCAAGGGAGTCCACGAACATTCCGCTAGGGGCGCCGCTGGAGCGTCTCCTAGGCAATGGGCTGAGAATATCTGTTTTGTAAGGCTCCCCAGGCAACTCCCTGCGCGATAGTAGATCTTCCACTTCATCGTGGTCTAGGCTAACAGGGTTCCAGCCCCTTTTATGGCGTTCGTCTACCACATCGAGGCTGCATCGCCGGGATAATCCGACCCAGAAGTCGGAGCTGTCGGTCTTCATATTGAGTGTGAGAGCTGCCCTTCTGACGTCGGAGGCTGTCACTACCCTCGCTGGAGGACGGGTAGAGTTCGCATATTTTTGCACCCTTGACCTGGCAAAGAAATGTGTCGCATGAACTAGACGACGGGTCAGGGCTCGGGCAATGTCGTGGAATATCGTAAAAGCATCAGCCGTGATCGATGGCGTCTCTTTCTCGAAAGCAACATTGACCCAGTTATCCCCCAATCTGGGACCACCAAAGTTCATGAACAGACGTTCTGAAAGAATGATCCACTTGGTCATATTGAAGAATTCAGCAGGAGCCTTGAGGGCAGAGGTGGGTTCTGTCTCATTCAGCGACTGCAATGGACTCAGGGGAGCCGCAGGTTCGGTATCAACGGCCGGTAGTTCTTCATCCTCATTGCCAAAGGTGGAATCCAACTGCTCGGCGATTTCCTGATCGACAATCCACTGCCGCCCATGTCTCAACTTCCCTTCGATATCCTCCTCCGCCTGCTCTGCCAGACAGAGCAATTCCGCATGTTGGTCGAGCGACTCACGGCACTGGTCGCTGATTTCGGCCGCGGCAGGGATGTCGCCTAGAACTGCCGTCCTAAGACGTGCATCGCGAACATGCTGCCGTCGCAGACCCTTTTCGAGAAGCCGGAGATACTCCTGAACCTCGAGGTCTGACTTAGAACCAATCGCTGCGGCAATATCGTGGATCCCATTTATCCCTTTCCTATCAAGAGCTTGGTAGAGAAGTTGTTTCTCCTCTGTTGTCCAGATCACGATTCCATTTTGTGTTTTAGTGAAGGTGTTTTCCTCTGTGTTCGGGTCGTCGGGCTGCTCAAATAAATTCTTGTATACTTCGACCGACTCGTACGACAACGATGACCGTAGAGCCCGTAGCGCCTTATAACGGGTGCCCCTGTTCGCTCTTGGCGTTATCGAAGCAATATCCGTCAGTTCGTCATCGTTCTCCGGGTTAGAGAGGCCAGAGCTGCTCATGGTCCAGCAATCGCGGGTCGAAAATGCAACGGCGCCACAGACATGGATTTCGATGAGATAAGGCAACCATGACCTGTCAACCCCGAGAAGGATGTCTAAAGTGTAGTCAGCTGAAAACCTCCACGACAGAGTGTGCAAGGAGGAAGGTTTCTCGGCGGTAAAAAGTTGGTTATCTATCTGCGTCAAGGCGGTGTTTGCAGTGTTTGTCTGGCTGTCTCGCATCGCCGAATTCGCCCAGCTCTCGAACTGGACCGCGCGGTATTTGAACACCAATGGCTTCTGGATGGAGCTCATTTGCCGAAAACTGAGACTGGTGGCGGCTTCAACAATTTACTTGAAGCCCACCAGACTTCACTGGAGACAGCCAGCCTCAATTTCGCGACAGCCTCGGCGATGGGATTCTGCAGTAGCCACCGCGTCCCCTCTCGAAACGCCAGCTATCCAGCTCCGCGATTACCAAGAAGAATGCATTCAATCAGTTTTGCGCCACATTGGCGAAGGCCATCAGCGGTTGGGGGTTTCCTTAGCTACGGGCTCTGGAAAAACGGTCAGTGGAAAGTGGCTACATCTATAGATGAGGTATAGACTAATCTGACCGTTTGCTAGGTCATATTTACTCAACTTATAGGAAGGGTACCCGCGCGAAAGACACTGAGAGATAAGACACTGATCATCGCCCATCGCCGAGAGCTGGTTGATCAAGCATACCGGCATTGCCGTCTCGCATATCCCGACAGCACGGTGGAGATCGAAATGGGAGACCGCATGGCGTCAGGGCACGGTGATATCATTATTGCTTCCGTGAGGAGCCTCACATCAGGGGACCGGCTTCAGAAGTTTGACCCTCGGTGCTACAAGCTGGTTTTGGTGGACGAGGCGCATCATATTGTCGCCCCAACGTACCGTACGGTCCTTGCACATTTCGGACTGAACGAGAAATCACCGGATTCTCCAGTCTTGGTTGGCGTGTCAGCCACATTTTCAAGATCTGATGGGCTTAAGCTTGGCGCCGCTATCGACCAGATCGTTTACCATAAAGATTACACAGATTTGATCCATGAGAAGTGGCTTGCCAATGCTATGTTCACGACCGTAAAATCCGAGGTGGACCTGAAAGGCGTCAGGAAGGACAAGTTTGGAGACTTTGGCCTTAGATCACTATCCAAAGCCGTGAATACCATTAAGTCTAATGGTATAACCGTCCGCGCATGGCTGGCCAACGCCTCGGAGCGAAAATCTACTCTCGTTTTCTGCGTTGATATTGAACACACGAAGCGGTTGACCGAGACTTTCCGTCAGCACGGTATCGATGCTCGGTACATCACTAGCGACACACACAAAACGATGAGAGATGAACAACTTCGCAAATTTAGAGACAGGGAATACCCTGTTTTACTCAACTGCGGCTTGTTTACAGAGGGTACCGATATACCTAACATTGACTGTGTATTGCTTGCACGGCCGACTCGGTCTCGCAACCTTCTCATTCAGATGATAGGTCGAGGATTACGCTTATACCCTGGTAAGAAAGACTGCCATGTAATCGACATGGTTGCCACTCTAGATACCGGCATTATCTCAACGCCCACCCTTTTTGGGCTTCACCCCGACGAAGTTCTAAAAGAAGCCAGTACAGAAAAACTGAAAAAAAAGAAATCCGCTGCGGAGCAAGTTTCTGTCGCCCAGGGAGTGCCTGCAGAAGGCGACGAAATAAACGTACTCGATATAAAGCTCACATTTACAAAGTACGACACCATCTACGACCTTATCCATGATATGAAGTCTGAAAAGCATATCCGCTCTCTGAGCCCTTATGCGTGGGTTCGAGTTGGGGAGAATAAATACCATCTCTCCGGCGGGGCTGGGTGGTTGACCCTCGAACATCATGACCCATCAGACGACAGTTTCTCCTCCCCGTACAGCGTCCATCATGTGATTACATTCAAGACCGCCGACAATAAGACTCAGTATACCCGGCCTCGTCTGATTGCCTCCACAGAAGACTTGGAGACTGCTGTTCGTGCAGCGGACACGTTCGCCTCGACTCATTTTGTTGACCAGTACATCTCGACCCGGCAGCGGTGGCGGAACAATCCAGCTTCGTCGGCACAAATCGAGTTTTTGAATGCGGCTAAAATTCGCGAGGGCACTATTGAACATGGTGACCTCACGCGAGGCCAGGCGGCAGATCTTATCGTCAAATTGCGGTTCGGCTCTAAAAAGCGATTTGAGCTCAAGCGGAAGCGCCGTGCGAAACATGATGAGAAGATCCGTGACTTTCAAGAGCTTCAGAGGAGAGGCGAGGTTAATGTAGGACCTCTCGAAGCTTGATTTCTTTACTCTGTAGAGCGCCCCGCGATTTGTAATCCGTTCTTTTAGACAATCAGGTTCTGGTCATGATGTATAAACAACATAGGATATTCGTTATGTACAATATTATTATTTCAAATCGTCCGTGTCGCCGGGCTTCGGCTCCCCATATTCATTTGGGGATACTTCTGGAATACTCTTGGATGGACCACCACCGTCGTCAAAGAGTTTCTGTGAGCGTCCCTCTTTTACATGTAGAGCAAGCGCCGGTCGAGATTTCAGAATATCCCATGTAAATCGTAGTTTGCCAGTCGAACCATCCGAAGAGGGCCTGGGGACGATACATAATATCCGCCTCCAGAGCCTCTGCATGAACCGCCGTGTGATGTTGTGCGGCCGCCCATGGGTATACGGCCTGAACGTTTCTCCCTTTGGCGGTCCAGCCGTCAAAACCGTTCTGATCATTCCGCATTTGGACTGCCCAGTGTTGACCGGACGTTTCGATCTGCGCTTCGGCGGGTTCCAAGGGATTTCGCCCGATACTAAGCCTTCCAAGACTTGTAGCTCTGTGTCCGGCAGTGGTGGAAGGAGGTAACCAAGCACCTTGCTATACCATTCCCGCCGGATATTTCTCCGCCGTACTAGAGGAACCTTTCTTCCCCATGCGTTCGTCTCTGGGATTGGCGGTTTGAGGTGCTTGACATGAGGCTTGCTTCTTAGTCGTAAAGCCGCCGAATTAGCATTTTGTGAGGTTAGGAGAGCGGTGATGATCGTCGGTGGCACCCAACCATCCTCAAACTGGCGGGGATTCGTTACGAGGGCTTCAAGACAGCTAGAATCCTGCGGCGTATCGAGGGCAAGCATGTTGGCGAGCAATTCCCTCCTCCGCCTTCCACGCCGTCCGTACGCGGATTGTAGGACTTTCTCCAGTGGCTGCGAGAACCCTTCATTTGCGCGCTGCAGGAGGGAAAGATTATACCGCGCTTTTTTGTGCAGTTGCATCAGACGCATGTAATCGGTCCGTATCCGTGTTCGCGGCTCTTCATGGTACCGGCGGAATCGTTGGAGGATTTGGTCGCGGCAGACGACCCGGGCAATAGGGTCGGGGAGGTAGGATGATTCACGGAGGAGGTTGCGAAGGATACTTCGCCATTCCGACTTGGGGAATGGGAACTGTTGATTCATCATTCATGAGCTGTTAAGTTTGGCAGACTACCCCATGTTATCGTTACCTTCTCGACTGCTGGTCTGCTGGGCTGATAGCGGCAGAATAGTCCGCCAAAGCGGTGATCTTGAAAAGGAAAGCTGCCGGAAACGCGAAAATGAACGGCGCTAGTCCCGAAACGCGACTTTCAGTGTTGCTGCAAGATTATGATTCTTCACCTTCTTCTCCCTTTCCATGTGGTTTCCTGCATGAATTAGACTTCTAGTATCCGACAGAAGCCCTGCGCAAGATTTCATACCTTTGGCCATTAGCAGACCTCCAAACTGGGCTGTCTTGATGGTTTCGTTCTCCATCGCGATCTGAACCCGCTCAAGTCACACGCGCCGCCCTTTCCTCGCGCGACTTGGAAATTAATATCGATCCTCCGGCGCTGGTCGGTTGATCCTCAACCAGGTGCATTTCCCCACATGCCCTTCGCCTTCTGTTACCTATCTCTTTTTCTCTGCTAGGTGCTACCTTAGTTTATATCTTATTTTACCATATCTATTTTACTGTGTCATGCCATTGGTGATTTTCGGGCGACATTGTCAGGTCCGCTAATCCTTAGGCAGGAGCGTGAGAGTTCTAGGTCGGGAGCGCTCAACAGCATGGCTTCAAGCAATCACCACGCACGCCCGAGCCTCTCTATGTCCTACTCTCAAGGTAGCATCGGGTCGGCTAATGGCATGTCGTTTTCGCAATCTCAACTGGGCTCTTTCAACGCCTCACAGTCCGTCGCTTCGACGCCTCGCGCTACTCCGCCTCCGAAGACCTCGCAGCAGTCCGCCATGTCGTTTACCTATTCCAACGGCCTTCCTAATGGGCTCCCTAACGGTCCCCCAAACGGTCTCCCAAATGGTACGAGGGCTAGCTTCAACGGGTTTGAGGACATGAACGGATACGGAACAATGATTTATCACGAAGAATTCAAGCCTCAGATCTACCGGGTTTGTCTATCCATATCGCTTTCAACTCCTTTCGTCGTACTGTACTAATACTGCTTGCGGCCTGACCTGTAGGCTGTTTATTCCAATGTTTCCGTTTATGAAATGGAAGTCAATGGAGTCGCTGTGATGAAGCGCAGATCCGATTCATGGTTGAACGCAACCCAGATCCTCAAGGTTGCCGGTGTCGTCAAAGCGCGAAGGACGAAAACCCTAGAAAAAGAAATCGCCGCAGGTGAGCATGAAAAGGTCCAGGGGGGTTATGGAAAGTACCAAGGAACCTGGGTGAATTACCAAAGAGGAGTGGAACTTTGCCGCGAGTACCATGTCGAAGAGTTGTTGAAACCCCTTTTGGAATATGATATGAACCCCAACGGCACTGGCGCCCCGGGTCAAGACTCTTTGGAAACGCCAACAAAGGAGCAGGCAATGGCGGCGCAGAGGAAGCGACTCTATAGTGGCATGGAAAGCCGGAGCATGTCGCAGCCGCAACAAGGGACCTTCTTTCAGAACATTTCTCGCACCGCTGCTACCGCAGTCAATGCTATGAGCAAAGCGCGGTTCGACTCTCCGGTCGCGAGGGGCGGCGACAGCAGACGATCAAGTGTCATACGGAAGTCGTCGCAACAGATGGGCAGTCAGGAAGCGCCTCCCCCGTTTGGTAGCCAACAGAGCATGTACAGCGTTGCTTCTGATGGCGGGTTTGCGAGCAACGTTCCGAGTAATGGCCGGTATGCACAACCGGATGCAATGAGTTTTGAACACGAGGAATCGATGGAACCGCCTCGCAAGCGCATTCGATCTTCGCAGCCATTCAGTGCTCCCTATGACCCTGCGTCAATGTCGATGAATGAGCCTACCCCTACCGAGCCAAACGATTCCTTCTACCAGGACTTAGAGCCCATCAACCCGATAGTTGATGATATTAGCCATGGAAATGACCCTCTGCCGCCGGCGACAACCCCAGAAAGATTCCAGAAAATGAAGCTAATCATGACACTGTTTCTGGATAAAACTACAAGGGACTTTTCCACTCATCCGGCGTTGATTCAACTGTCAGGCGCAGACTTGGAAGTGCCGCTAGACGAGTACCGGAACAATGCTTTGCACTGGGCGGCAATGCTTGCCCGTATGCCACTTGTCAACGCGCTGATCAAAAAAGGTGTCAGCATATTCCGTTTGAATGGGGCAGGAGAATCAGCTTTGCAAAAGGCTGTTGGCACGCGGAACAATCTCGACTACAGGAGCTTTCCACGGTTGTTGCAAGTTTTGGCCCCGACGATTGACATGGTCGATCATAGCGGGAGAACGATTTTGCATCATATAGCAGTGATGGCGGCCACTGGACATGGCGGTCATGTATCTGCCAAACACTATCTGGAAGCGCTGCTCGAGTTTATCGTCCGTCACGGTGGTACGTCTTTGTCGCAAGCGCCGAACGGTGCTGCGAACCAACCAGGAACCCCTACCAATGAAGTAATCACATTGGGCCGCTTTATTTCGGAAATCGTCAACCTTCGAGATGACCAAGGCGATACGGCTCTCAACTTGGCGGGCCGCGCCCGCTCCGTCCTCGTCCCACAGCTACTCGAAGTCGGTGCAGACCCACATATTCCTAACCATACTGGTCTACGTCCGGCCGACTATGGTGTTGGCGTGGATATGGTAGATGGCGGTACTCAGCAAGCAGGTGGTCGAAATGACACCTTCGCCGATCAATTGGCGAAGACGAGAAAGGAGGTCATGGACTGTACGTCTCGTTTGCCCCAATTATAGAACATTTGCTAATCACAGTACAGCAACTATGGCGCAAGTAACGGCTATTATCCAGGAAGCCTTTGGCACCTTCGACAAGGACCTCGCTTCCAACTTGACGACGAAGCAAGAGAAATTTGATCATTGGCACGCGAAGATTCGAGAGTCGGCAAAGGCTCGTCAAATCGAACAGAAACAACTAGATGAGCTGAAGCGCAGGTCTATTGAACGCACTGAAACTGGTCGACGGTTGAAGAATCTAGAGAAGTCCTCAGCTGAACTGCTTGCGATCCTGAAAGACATACAAGGGGACGGCGTTGCATCTCAAACGACCTCCGTTGGTGACGCAGATAAGGAGTCTGGAGTTGAAGTTGCTGAGTTCGAGGTGCTCTTTCCAGAAAGGTTTGACCCAGTATCTGGTTTCTCTGAAGCACAAGCCGCGTACCTCCGCAGTCTGCCATCTCCAGAGATTTTGCAACAGCGAATTGATTGCTATCGAGCATTCAATAAAGAGACTCTAGACGAAGTTGAGTCTCTCAAATCCAAGAACGTAGTTCTTGGCCAGAACTACCGACGCATGGTTATGGCTTGCACAGGATGGTCGGCTGAGCAGGTCGATGAAGCTGCAGAAGGGTTAACGCAGTGCGTCAAGGAGCTGAATGACAACCCAGTTCCGGAGGATGAAGCCATTGAAATTCTCATGCGAGATCGCGGTCAGGACTGGTGAGGCCAGACATGAAGGTTAAGACATACAAAAATACATATGCAGGTACATACGATCCGAGCGACCCCTACCGTCAGCCTTCTTGGGCATTGGTGGAGGCTATGTTTTTGTTACATCCCTATTTACGATGTCTTAAATTCTGCGATGAAGCGTTTTCATGGGCATACGGCGTTTCTAGGTTTCTTTCTTATTCCATTCATGTTTCTTCTTATGTCGGTATTTACAAGATACCCTGACGGCACTTAATGAATTCTAATTCCAGACACATCCTGTCGACCTTCACAGCTTTCCTCGCTGGACCTTTGGGAGAGATCTGACCCAGGTGCTCCTCCGATTGAGCGCAAGCGGGGAAGAACCCCGAGCCGCCGGATTCAGGCTAAAGGCGCAGTTTATCCGTCCTGTGCCCCCATCGTTGGAGAAACATCGTCACCAGAAGAAGCATCTCCGCAAAGAATATCCTGACACGACTCATTACCCCGCCTTGTTTTAGCCATGCTGGTTAAGAGCGCAGTTGCCAAGGACCTCGCGTGGAGTCCTTTAACCCATTTGCCGACGTGTCTCGGCTTTTGGTATTCATAAATAACTGGACGTCGCCCCAAGCTCTCCTCTGCAATACCAGTCTCATTTACGAAGCTTTGACGCACCGCCTGTTCCACCTTGCCGAAGGTTATACAATCAAACTCAAGATGGCAACCGGAATTCTCAAAGTCAGCGGCAACAAAGTCGTAGGCCAAAATGGCGACGAAGTGATCCTCCGCGGCGCAGCCATCGGCGGTTGGATGAAGTACGCATACAAACCCTAACACCGACCAAAGCTACGGGCAAACCCCCGTTATGGCAACGCGGCATGCTAACATCTATAACTGCAAACAGCATGGAAAACTTCATAACCGGCTACCCAGCCCACGAATCCCAGCACCGCGCCTCTATGCTCAAAGTCCTCGGCCGCGAAAAGTACGAATTCTTCTTTGACAAGTGGCTCGAATACTTCTTCACCGAAGCCGACGCCAAGTTCTTTGCTGGGCTTGGACTCAACTGTATCCGAATCCCCTTCAATTTCAGGCATTTCGAAGATGACATGAATCCGCGCGTGCTTAAAGAGGAGGGGTTTAAGCATTTAGATCGGGTTGTTGAGCTGGTGAGTCGGCCAGAGATACCTTCTCCCTCCCAGCTTTCCTCATGAACAGTACTGACGGAGAGTATTTTCTTTGGTTTGCAGTGCGCAAAGGAGAACATCTACACAATCCTTGACATGCATACCACACCGGGCGGCCAGAATCCCGACTGGCACTCAGATAATCGGACAAACTACGCTGCATTCTGGGACTACAAGGACCATCAGGATCGGACTGTGTGGTTATGGGAGCAGATCGCTTCGCGGTATAAGAGTAATCCCTGGGTTGCAGGGTATAACCCTCTGAACGAGCCGTGCGACCCCGAGCACGTTAGACTTCCGGCTTTTTACGATCGTGTTGAGAAGGCGATCAGAGCCGTCGACCCTGAGCATATTCTCTGGCTGGATGGCAATACATTTGCGATGGAATGGAAGGGGTTTGATAAGGTTCTTCCGAACTGTGTTTATGCTATGCATGACTATGCGGTATGGTTCTGACTATCGAGTTGGCATAGCTGTTCCTTGCGCTGATAGGATCTAGTCCATGGGTTTCCCCACAGGTCCACGCTACAAAGGCACGCCCGAGCAAAAAGAATACCTCGAACGGCAATACCTCCGCAAAGCAGCCTTCATGAATGACAACGGCACCGCGGTCTGGAACGGTGAATTCGGCCCCGTCTACGCAAACCCCACTACAACCTCCGACGCTCAAACAATTAATCAAGAGCGCTACAACCTCCTCGGCGAGCAGCTGCATATCTACGACAAGTATAAGATCCACTGGTCCATCTGGCTCTACAAAGACGTTGGCCTGCAGGGGATGATCCACACCAGTCCCGAGAGCCCCTGGAATAAGACCATTGCCCCCTTCCTCGAGAAGAAGAAGGCGCTCATGCTCGATGCTTGGGGCAGGGATCCGTCGGATGAAGCGGAGGCGGCCTTCAGACCGCTTGTTGAGTGGATTGACCGGGTCAGTCCCACGGCGAAGGAGACGTATCCGACGCCGTGGAACACGGAGCGGCATTTGCTGAGGACAGTTTATCAGACATTCTTGGCGGCTTCCTTCTCGGACGAGTTTGCGGAGCTGTTTAGGGGGTTGGATGAGGCGCAGCTGGAGGCTCTGGCGCGCAGTTTTCACTTTGAGCAGTGCGTTCAGCGCGAAGGGCTTAATGATATTTTGCGTGAGCATGCTCGGGTGACTCAAGGCTAGGGCTTTTTATGCTTGGCCTAGCCTGTCCCTTAGAGAAATTTGAGCCATTGTGAACTTGCAAGGTATTGCCCACTCTAGAAGTCCCATGATCATGATGAGGCCGCTTGCTTCACTGAGAGTCATGGCGTTGCATTAAATTGAGGAGCAAGATAGCAACGCGGCCAAATCAGGAGAGCATTGGATTCTTCTTTGAAAAACTTGTAGTGTTCTGAGTATGTGGTCAGAGGAAGGTCGTCGAAGTTCTTGACACTTAGGGTTTCCGTAACGGGCAACAGAACCTTCTAACCTTTGGAAGGCCGTGCCTGTGAAGCGTATGGTACATCATGATGGTATAATGTCTTCTCAGAGTAGGCAAGGTCAACTAGATCCTTCTTCAAAACTTTCTACTTTGGAAAGGTATTTGTGTGTTGGATATCTCACAAAAGACCCCGAGTCACCATATCGAAGGTTCCTGAGGTCTGGTTAGGTATACTTATCTGGGCCTTGTGGGGTGCGTAGAATTGCGGCCTTATCGATAAGGCCACGAAAAAAGTTGGAGCGGGAAAAAAGACGGCGGGGTTGATCAGATCAATTCCCCTCACTCATCAAGTCACTCTTTCTGCCTGTCTCCTGTCAGTCTTTCTTCAACCGCCGGTACTTCCGGTATTCCCTAGCGCCGCTTTTGAATTCCTCTTTTTCAGGTATGGCCGGGTGATTTCCGCTTGTTGTGTTGATCAAGCGCACAAGACTAATCCAAATCTTCCGCGTTGCTTCACAGTCATCGCGTCCCTTCCGCTATAGTCCGGCATCCTGCCAGATCTTTCTTTTCAATTTGAAGAGCTGTCTGCAGTCATTCGTCCCCATACTTCGACATGGCCGATCCCTCGACACCGAATCACCCCGCATCCCTGAACACACTGTTTGACGAGACATCGCTAAAAGACCAGTATGAACCGGTCCAGCTGGAAGATGGCGGGGTAAAAGATCTTCTCGACCTCCCGCTGGCAAAGGAAATCTTTGGACACAATACGGCAGATGAGGGATCTCTCGACCGCGTTTCCCGAGGAGAGATCTCGTACACTCAGTTCGTGTCAGAGAAAACAAAAGCGGTGGTCTCTGCGCCTGTCGATGGGTTGAGTCCTGAACAGCAAAAGTCGCAACTGCTCTACATTGGTCTTGCCTCTCTTTTCGCCTTCTTACAGTCCAATGTCACCGGACCTCCACTCGAGTTCATCCCCGCCGAGGTCATTGTGCCTGCATCATTACGCTCGAGCACCACTCTCCGTGCGCTTCGTGATAAAGTTATCCGGGATCTCTCCGTGGATGGTGAGGCGGCGTACAAGCTCACACCAAATGTGGAGCTCTTCGCTGTTACAAAGGCTATCCTCGTTGATGCTGACGTGCTGGTTTCAAATGGCCCGTTGGTAGCGAGAACCACGAGGATGCGCGTCAACTTTCTCCACCAGAAGATGCTGTCCGAGGTCACCAGTACGCTTCAGGACGCTATCTACAGCGATCTGGAAGCGGTCAGCAAAACTGTATTAGTTGATACAACCCCTGGCCAAGAGAAGGGAAAGTTTTTACTAGAGCGCGCTACAGTCCATGTCCACCACGGCTTCGATGCGAAGGCCAGAGCAGATCTTGAGCGGGCTGCCGCTGAGCGGAAGTTTGAGTTTGCCCTTACCGGTAGACTAGGAAAGCGGACAAAATTCCAGGACCGTGATATCAGTCAACTTGTTATCCTAGCAAAGAGCGACGAAGATACCAGCAAGGCGAATGAATCCGAGAACGCCGATAAGGTCAACGGGGACGCAACTGCGCCGAAGAAGCTCGATCTCAATGACGACACTCTATTGGAAGCTATCTCTTTCACGAAAACAGAGGAACAGAAGTCGCAAGGAAAGGCTGTGAAGGTACAGGATGAGTCTGCTCTCTCGCCATCATTAGCTTCTCTTGACCCAGGGGACCAGCCAATGCTCGACCCGGTTGACTCCGCCATCCTCCTGTCCTTTGCGGCGGCAATTACCAACACAGCGCCGGAAAACGGACTTACTCGGGAAGAGACTGCCCCCTATGCTACCCGTGTCCTCGACGGTGGTAGCTCCAACTGGCAGATCTACACTCAGGGTCTGCTTCTGCGGAGCCGCATTGAAGGCTATCGATCTAGGACTGTCGAGAGGTCTGTTCTTCAGATGCAAGCCCTAGTTGACCAAGTCCTTGCAGACACTGCTACACGAGACACACAAGTCAGTGAAACCTCGCAGGAGCCGTCCACTTTCCTTCCGAGACCTGAGAAAGAGGAGTCCGCATCAGCTGCAGATAGACTTAAGTACATCTGGCTGCTGAGTTTCTCCACACGGTGGGACCTCGAATCCGAGCTAGCCAACCGGTGGGTTAATCTCGGTGGCCTACGGACTGCTCTTGATATTTATGAGCGTCTGCAACTGTGGGCGGAAGTCGCACTTTGTTACGCTGCTACCGAGAAAGAAGACAAGGCGAAGGTCACCGTCCGCAGGCAACTCTACCAGTCAACCGGTGAAGACCCAGATGCCGAAAGTGAGAAGTTTGAGGGTCCCGAGCTGTCACCTCTTCCCGCCGATGCTCCCCGTCTGTTTTGTATCTTGGGTGATCTGGAATCGAACCCCAACCATTATGACCGTGCCTGGGAAGTTTCAAACAGGCGATATGCCCGTGCCCAGCGCTCGCTAGCCCGCCACTTCCTCACCCTCAAGCCCCCAGCCTTGGAAAAGGCAGCAGAAGCCTACCAGAAGAGTCTCCATATCAATCGTCTCAACCACGGTGCCTGGTTCGCCCTCGGCTGCGTTCAACTGGAACTCCAACGCTGGGACGAAGCAATCGAGTCTTTCACGCGAACCGTACAACTCGAAGACACCGACGCCGAAGCATGGAGTAACCTCGCCGCAGCCATGCTCCGCACCTCCGAGCCCTCAGAATCCGACGACACCGCACCAGAGCAACAAGAACAACAAGAACAACAAGAACAACAAGCACCACCCACCACAGCAGAAGACGAAGAAGCTGATGAAGAGGAAACACAAAAGGCCCTCGAAGACCCGCACAGGCGCAAGCGGGAAGCCATTGCCGCCCTGCACCGCGCCGCGCAGCTAAAAAACACCGACTCCCGCATCTGGGACAACCTCCTCACCGTCGCCGCCTCAATCCCACCCCCCTACACCCCCTTCCGCGACGTCATCACCGCCCAGCGCAAAGTTATCGAGCTCCTCGGCCCCAAAAAGGGCGAGAAGGCCATCGATCTGCCTATCCTGGGTATGCTCGTCGACCACCTCGTCACCGCATACGACTACAATGACCTTCTCATCGAGGTCGCGCCGGAAAGCGAGGGTGCGAAACCGGAACGCGTCGTCCGCAGTGGTACAATTCCGGGCTCTGTTCTCTCTCTCATTGAAACATCCGTTATCCCGCTTATCACGCACTCCGCTCCGCTGTGGCTCCTCATCGCTACAGTCGAACGCTTCCGCGAGCGGCCCTCCAAGGCCCTCGAGGCACATGAGAAGGCGTGGCGTGCTACGGTTGCATCATCGACGCAGGGTGCGTTCCAAATGGGTGATGAGAAGAGGTGGATGGAGATTGTTAGTGCGACGGAGAGGTTGGTCCGGAATGGGTACGCAAAGTATGGGCCCATGGACCGGGAGGATTCTGTTGCTGGGGCTGGAGATAGCGAGGAGACAGCGCTCGTGGCAAAGGATTGGAGATTCAAGGCTAGGAGTGCTGTGAGAGGGATTATGGGGAAAGGTAAGGAGTTTTGGGAGGATACGGAAGGGTGGGAGAGGTTGAAGTCTTTGCAAAGCGAGGTCGGTGGGAAATAGACACTGAGCCCATGTTTTGCACATGAGCCATCGCCTGTATGTTTCTTATTTGTTCCTTTGTGCTTTTATTTCATGTCTCTAGAATAGAAAAAGCTTTGATATCCATGTTATGCAACGTCCCTGGAAACTTTGACAGAATTCCATTCTTTATTCCAACATTTTCACGCTATTGAATGCTCTACATATTGTCAACGCCCCTCAATCTTCCTCTTAATCATTCCACAGAAACTCTCAAATAAAACCGAATCTGTCCCCTTCAACCACCGCACTGCAACACCTACAGTCTTCTCCTCAACGGAGTTCATCCTCAACTGCACTTTAAACCCTAGCGATGCTGAACTCTCCTGGATTTTGGGTTTCACTTCAGCGCCAGAAAGCTTCATTTTCCTCCTGTATTGGCGCGACCAGACGTTTTCAGGCGCGAAGCCTACCCCCGTACCGAGGTCCTTGCGCCATGTCCAGTGGATGTGAAGTGCCGATAGCTCCGTATCAACTCTTGCACCAATACCATCGATGGAGCTGTTTGGGAACTCGAATGTGTATTCCGATGGGAAAGGGAGAAGGTGTTTCGGGAAGTTGGGGATGCCACGTGCCACAGCCTGATATGTAGTCAGGGAATAATAAGCTGTAAGGAAAAAACACGAACAGTGCATACCACATTTGGACGAAGGTCACTCCACGACCAGGCTATCGCCCACCTTCGCGTCTTGTTGCCCTGGACGAATTCAGTCACGGCGTAGTTGTGGTTTCCGAGTTCGCCCAGTCTTTCAATGAGCACCGAGACACTACTCAGTTTTCCGAGCATTGATGTGTACCATTGGACCCTTTCGCGTAGTTGAAGACTCTCATCTATCATGCGGGAGACGAAGGATACCTCCCCACCTGGAGTTACCATCTCGACTTCGGCGCCTGTGCATGCCTAAAACTATGGTTAGTTTGGGGCATACATATGGCCTTTAGATCGATCGTACCGAGAATGGGGGCCGTTCTTTTGCTTCGGCAGAAGTTACCATCTCCTCTCGTGAAGAGTAGAATGGAGGATTGCACATCGTGAAGTCGAGCCTTTCAGTGTCAATTTCTCAACGTGCAGAGATCAAATGGCAGTAATACCGTTCAACTCCAGGTATCATGTTTATGGAAACCAGGTTGTCGCTCGGGTTAGTCTTCACCACACGGATGCGCGACTCGAGGTCATTCGACTTGACCGTGTGTGTAGCTGTCCGGACGTTTTCATCGTCGACATCTCCGTACTGTTAGCCAAATACATTATACTTTAGCCGCTGTAATGGCGTCTCACCAGTCGCTAGGAAGCTCCAATTACGTCGCATTGAAGTTCCTAGCAAAGGGTATATGCTGCAACATCCTGTCCCGCTAGTAAGGTCAGCCAGCCACTTGCTACAGAAAGCCCTCGGGAATCGAACATGTCAAGGCCTGTGACTTTTCTGTCAAGGTTGTATCCATCTCGATACTCGTCTCCAGTGGTGTCGATAAGATCTTGTAGCCATAGAATGTAGTTTAGCCTGTTGTTACTGTAAGCAGGAGTTATCCTTTCAGGCTCTCGAAACTCAATTCACCTATTAGGCACCTATTGGGGAAATTTAGCCGCGATTGCTATTAACCAGAGCTCAGAACGTACTGGAGGGCATAATCGTGCTTCTGGAATGTCGACTTTCAAATCGAAGTCTCGTTGGAGAAGACTGACGGTCAATTGCCTGGATGCCAAGCATCAGTTGAAAAGCCGAGCCAGGTCGATAACCCAACGTCACCATCTACCTCACAGTGTTGGGGTCGGTAAAATCCAATTGGTTGTTTGGCTTCAAACTATGCTAATTTTAGTCACGGATTTTGGCGATGACATCTCAATCAGGGAGGGGTGACCGTACTAATTGGCAAAGTCCGGCGACTGCAGTGCGAGAGTGGTGAAATCGACTCCATCTCTGTAAAGGTCACGACGCGTGCTCATGGTGTCACCAACGACTAGGAAAGGGGCCGTGTCTCTTGACTCGATATCGACGAGGGTCAGGGATCCGGCTAAGCGGAATGCGTGATTATCGTTTGACGGAAAGATCTGGATGCCAGATGGCAAATACTGATCAGCCACGGTTTTCCTTGAAATAAGGTGGAGAAATGTGGAGGTTTCCCAGGTACCGGGAATTGAGGCTTCTCACCAATCGGTTTTAGCATCAACACCAGCCCTACGGACGGATCTCTCCCATCCAGGTAAGGACGCGAAGATTGAAACTGGGGGAGACGGATAATTGTCCAGTTGGAAGATCGCACGCGCGGCAAGGCACGAAGTGACGTTGATGGTTGATCTGACAGTCCGGAAGTTCCCAGTCGAGAAGCTCAGATGCTGGACCCGTGGTTGATGATGTCATGCAATTGTCCTCTTCTTTTCCCCTCTTGTTAAACACGATTATTTACTCTCGATCGCCCGTCCATTCTTATCCACCTCCGTTCAAACTGCTTGGCTGGATCCGCAGCACAGCCTTGTTGTCAGCGTCACCATGTCCCATCTCAAGGAGAAGATCGACCACTTGGAGGACCACTTGCGAGGTCAACAACCCCTCCGTATCTTTCTACAAGGTGCTGACCGGTAGCATCGCACAGACACTCGTATCAGCGAGAAGGCGCACCACTTAAAACACAGATTTGGCAAATTCTTCAACATTGTGAACCCAAACCACCGTCATGATGAGGAACATGAGCAAAAGACCGACGAGAAGAGGTCTGCGATCTGCGAAATCAATCGATTCAAATCCTTTGCGCCAGCTCGTGCAGGAAACAAAGTCAAATGGTATGTTGATGCTCTCGACTACCTCTGGGCTGTTTCTGTAGCCCTAGAGCAAGCGAAGGAGGTAATCTACATTGAAGATTGGTGGCTCTCGCCAGAGCTGTTTTTACGAAGACCGCCCTTCAAAACCCAGGAGTGGAGATTAGATCATATTCTCAAGCGCCGTGCTGAAGCCGGCGTAAAAATCTACGTGATCGTATACAAGGAGGTCTGCGACGTCCAAAAGAAAGCATCCGCTACCCAAGCGGCTAACTGATCACAGGTGAACCAAGCACTGACATGTAACTCGGCGCACACAAAACATGCTCTACGGGCTCTCTGCCCGGAGGGAAGCCCTGGACACGGCAATATTAGCATCCTTCGTCATCCAGATCATAACGTATTCGAAAATGCAGCGGACATGACATTGTACTGGGTAAGCCCTGTTTGCACGGTCTGATCCCGAAACAGAATGTGTTGCTTACTGTCACAGGCACATCACGAAAAGTTTATTGTGATCGACTACGAACTCGCGTTCATTGGGGGCATTGACCTATGTTTCGGCAGGTGGGACGCGAATCAACATCCACTAGCTGACGTCCATCCGTCAAACCTTAGGATGGAGATATTCCCAGGACAGGACTTCAATAACAACCGCATCATGGACTTCCAGAGCGTCGGCGAATGGCAGACAAATGAACTCAGCAAGGCCGAATATGGCCGGATGCCATGGCATGATGTTGCCATGGGCTTGGTTGGCGACTGTGTCTATGACATTGCTGAACACTTTGTCCTCCGGTGGAACTTTATCAAGCGGGACAAATATAAGCGGGATGAGGGCGTTGATTGGCTTCTGCTCGAAGGTCGTACTGGGGAAAATGAGGATCTCGTCGGGGTTCAGCGCCCAAAGTATCCAGTCGGTGACTACGTGCAGCATCCCTTTTCGCCCTTGAGCACCAAGCATCGAGGCCAGCAAGGATCTTGTCAAGCGCAAATTGTGCGTAGCAGTGCTGATTGGAGTAGTGGGATCCTCGTCGAACACAGCATTCAGAATGCTTACAAGGAGGTCATCAGTAAAGCGGAGCATTTCGTCTACATTGAGAACCAGTTCTTCAGTAAGCTTTGCGTGATTTGTCCTACGTGTTAGTGTCACTCTGCTGATATGCCCTTAGTTACTGCCACTGGCGAACAGCAAGGTCCGATCCTCAACACGATAGGACGCTCTATCGTCGATGCTTGCGTCCGAGCCGGCAAAGAAGGAAGAAAGTTTCGAGTAATCATTGTGATACCCGCTATTCCCGGGTTTGCCGGAGACCTCCGACAAAAGGAAGCCACAGGGACGCGGGCTATAATGGACTATCAGTACAAGTCAATTAATCGAGGAGAGCACTCTATTTTTGGTCAAATCGCGGCTCAGGGGGTTGATCCAACAAGTGAGTAGAAAGCCTTGCTTTTTCCGTACAGACAAGCTGACATCACAGATCACATATTCGTTTTCAATCTGCGGGCGTACGATCGAATCAACAAAACTCCTGCTCTAGAAGAGCTGGAGAAAGAAGCAGGTGTGACCTTCCATGACATCCAACGTGGCATTGCAGAAACCCTTGCAAGTGAGAGTGTTCACCCGTCCATTGGTAAGGAAGGCGATAAGAATGAGGTTAGCTACGAGGACTCGCAGAAGGAGAAAGAAGAACGCATATCCAGGTTGCAGAAATACGAGGAGCGAAACAAGGCTCACGAATCCAGCCACACTGCCATTAACAAAGACTCCCTTGCCCATGCCACGATGCTCAACGGGGGCAAGCTGTCCGATGAAGTCTGGGAAGGTGATCCCGAGGCGGAGAAAGAGAACTTCGTCCAGGAGGAGCTGTATGTGCACGGCAAGGTTTGCATTGTTGACGATAGGGTGGCGATCTGCGGCAGTGCAAATATCAACGATCGAGTAAGGGATCTTACCGCTTCTTGTAGGGTAGGCAAACTGACCTTTCCAGTCCCAACTCGGTTATCACGATAGTGAGCTAGCCATTGTCGTTGAAGATCAAGACATGATCGAGAGCACTATGGACGGTAAGCCTTACAAGGCAGCTCGCCTTGCCGCAACCCTTCGACGGCAGTTATGGCGCGAGCACCTTGGCCTGCTCCCAGCGCAAGACTATGATGCCTCGAAGCATCCAAATGCGCAGCCACCGAATGTATGCATGAATGAGATTCTAGAGGGCCCCGAGAACGACTTCGTCGCAGACCCCATGAATGATGATCTCTGGAACACCTGGACAGGGCAGGCTACCGTCAATACCGATGTCTACCGGCAACTCTTCCGTACCGATCCAGACGACAATGTGCGAACCTTTGAAGATTACGACAGATACCGGGCCAAAGACGGCTACAAGCTCGGCCACCTATACGACCCATTCGTGCCTGTCAAGGAAGTTCGCGAGAAGCTCGACAAGATCAGAGGCCATTTGGTCTGGATGCCTCTAGACTTCCTAAAGGATGCAGAGATGGCCGAGCCCGGCCTGCAAGTGAACCAGTATACTGAAGTAAGTTTTCTCCCCTCGTCGCGTATGCATTCCTTCGATTCCTAATGATATGTCATATTCAGAGCATCTACACATAATAATCCTGCAATATCACGACACCGCCCGGATAACTTTTCCGCTCGACTTGAAATGCTATATACCTTCAGATTCTGAAGCCTTCTAGACTTCTTTTGGACTTACCCTTGTCTTTGGCGCGCCAGCCTGTATATGTAGTTTATTTCTGATCCGCATCTCTTCTGTGAATAATTTGATACCAAACCACTAAGCCACTATCACGTATCTCATCTAGCCACCTCGGCTACTATCCACCCACGAACCTATAGTCCCACAGTAGACTTCAAGAGCCCCCCAAAGGAAGGAAAACGAATCCACCTTCAAATCCGGGGCCCCCTCCCCAGCCACCAACCTCGATCCCCCAACTCCGATCCCAAACCTCCACGAAGACCCAAGCCAAAACAACCTCCCACAGAATTTGACCAATAGCAAGGACAAGGATCAAGGAACATCCCCTTCCACCCATTTCGCCGCCCAAAATTCCCACGCGTGCATTGGTCACCCAAGAAGAAAAGCGTCGTGCGTACCACAGCGCTCTGCATCGTGCTACCTTCTTTCCTTCCTTCCTTCTTTAAGGTTCTCTCGCCTGAATCACCTCTTCCCCCATGGTTTCGTCTCTCAATTTATCTCCCCGTTTCCCTCCTTCCGCTTCCCTCGCATTCTGAGCTAGGGCGTGGATGCATACAAACTTACTATCCATCCCTAATTCCAAGCAGGCCCGGGTCAAGGGAACTACTAAATATTGTAAATCCTAACTCATAGATTGGCCCCAGGATACCCTAGCTAGACAGCTATCTAGCTAGCTCTAGCCACATGTGACGCTCCACCCCGCTCACGTCCGCCAGAGCCAGGATAATGCCGGATAGAATACGATGTGACGCGACGCGACGCCATGCGATGCGGTACTGGATGTCGATTGTTCAGAAAATTAATCAATGTATGGAGTGAGTCAATGCCATTGTCATGAGTGGCGACGATTCCGAAGAAGAAAAAACTTTTTTGGGCCTCTTCATCGTGTAACTATACTTAGTATTATACCTAGTGGTCGGGTGCCCAGTCATACCATACTTGGTAGAGCAAGCATTTCACAGACACGGACTCACGGGAGAGTCCGAGGGTTCATTGCCGGACCGACCAGTCTCAACTACCCAAAAATCATGGTCTTGTGATTATGCACTGCCTGCGGTGTCTTAGAGTTCAATTAGTAGTGATCTGTACTAGTAACTTGAAGGTCTGGTGTTTGGCTAATCTCAGCGTTGCGTCGAGGTTGAATTTTGTTTCTATCGAAGACGAAAGAAGGATCGTAATCAATCTATGGATAGGTATCACAATCCACGCTTCACAATGCGATGCAATAAAGAGCACAGTTGATCCGCCAATCAGGGAAAAGGAAGGCAGTAGAGAAACTGACAAAGGACAAGGATGCCGGACGATAAATATCAGAGATAAATCAAACGACAAAATAAGGTTTGCTTTTGTTCCCAGTCCTTGAACACCATGGCAATGCTTCGTTGTCAACAGGAAAGCAGATTCTCACGCATGTAGCATAGTCGGCCGTTAGCGCACCATTAAAGATAATAATCTGCAGTCCAAGCAGAGGAAGAAGTAAAGAAACAAAAATAGAAGGCCGTAAAAGATAAACCGAGGAGAAAGTTGGTTCCATTTCCGCTCTCCGTGGTTTTGCTTCTGTGGTTGCGTTTGCAAATTTGGTGCTTTCTTAGCCAAAGTGTCGGCTCCGAACCCCGTCGTCATATTGGCCAGGGGCTGAGAGTCAATCAACAGACATCCGGGTCGCAAACGGGTGCAATCAACAATCTGATTGGGTGATCGTTGATGATCGAGGGTTCTCGTAAAAGCTGATTTGTCAAACCACCAGAATCTTTGACGTGAGATCAAGAAAAAAAAATTCCTAACCTAGGTTCTGGATAAAGGTAAACAGACTCGCGGGTGGCTGAGACCGTGGGATATGGAACAGAAAGACCGGTTTTCCAGAACAGAAGGAATCTGCCCTGTTTTACAAACAGAAAGTTAGCTCATAGCTCGAAGCTCGCACAAAGGAGCAAAAAGAGCGCAGACGGAAAGTAGAAATAGAACAAGAGAGATCCATACCAAATCGTAAGGCACAATAAACCGGGTGGCAGCGGGAGATGTAACTGTTACTTATGCCTTAGCGGTGTGGCAGGCATTGCAACGGCAATGACCACAGATCTTGCAGCGCCAGATAGCAACAAATGGCCCGGAGTTGCAGTCGGAGCACCGCCAGGTAAGGATGTTTCCATTTGTGGCCTGCACGATGGCGAAAACATGACCTGAGCACTGATTGGCCATTGTGATGCTGTCTTCAGCAAGAGACCTAACGCAATTAGCACCGCAGCTTCCAGACAATGCTGCTCAGACTAAGGTGTCCAAGTACCTCTTTCAAATATAAAGTTCGGAGAAGCTTCGTGTCCGGTAGGAATCCGGATTAAGGTACTGTATGTAGGAATTGGCAACTTCGTTCGATGATTCCGAGGACAAGCAACCGGCCAGAATCGAAGATCAGGGAGCAAGGGGAGGTGAAACAGTGTGGACAAAGTTGAGCCCTAGTGGAATCTTTTTCCTAACGAGACGGTGGTAAAGACAGAGGTTCTCAGATGAGATGTCAAGAGAAGTGGGGATTTATACAAGGGAGCTGGGCGAACAGGCAAAGTTGGTGTTGATGTTCTGAATGATGAGGAAGTTGGGCTGGGGCTCCATAGTAGGTTTATATAGGACGAGCTTTCGAAGGTGACTGGAGAAAGAAGGCGATCCTGTCAAGGATCAATCGGGTTGCCAGAGCAAGCGTTTAACAGCAGATATCCCAGCAGCTGTACGTCCAGGCGCAGGGCTTGCTGCATGGAGAGGTTCTCTCCCTCGGATAGGAATTCGATGATGCAAGTACCCGACTATTCTCGGGCCATTGAGTGAATGGGTGGAGCAACGAGCGACGGAATCGAATTATGATTTGAAAATCACCGGAGTAAATAATCGTCAGAGTGAACTTGACTTGCCAGATTGTGAGCGTCGTATACGAAAGTTCAGTTTGAGTTATGAGGAGGAAGACAGAGAGGCGCACTGGAATGAGGATCCAGAATCGCAGACGCCCATTCGGAGGAAAAGTCGAGACCCCCGGGAACTATAAATGATATATCTTCAGTGGGCCACCACCGGGTGGGTAAAGCTTTCGGGGACGGAGAAAGACATGCAATAGTCTGTTGTTAACTTTTCCCCCAAGCGTCTCCCCGTCAGTGACCAGGTTCGAGGGAGTTTGAAAGGAGGAATCCATACATACCCATTCGAGAAGCCGCATCAGACCAAGAATAGGCATAATTCTTGCCGGATCGGCAAAGGATCACTTGATCATTGGGAGATCTAGAAAGCCGGCGCGCTCCCAGGGCTCTGGTTGCTGGATCAGAGGATCTCCTTTGGCGTGCAGATCGTGAGGGCCTGTGTGGAAAATAAGGCGGCTCCTGCATTAAATCTGGAGCTCATATCTTTGTGCAGAGAAAGGACCACAAAGAAGAAAAAGTACCAGTTTCAGGTTTTTGGAAGAACTGGAATAATAAAAGTGTTGAGGGAAGCTGATAATTCGATGGTCCCCAAAGGCGCGGTTTCCGTGCTTTCCAGATTCAGCGGAACCAAAATCTAGCTTCATCTTGCTCCTCCAGTCCTCCTCTTCCCCATCCCGCACTACTCATCACTACACCCCACGATCATCAAACTCTGACCGAGACTGACTCCCTTGGGATTCGTCAGACCCGTCCATCTCAGTTTTCGTCTTTCTCGTCTGGTCACAAGCCTCTCCTACTTGAAGGCGATTCTCCTCGCATCCTCATGCCGCACCGTTCTTCCTCTGGCGTTGGATCCACGATGCGTGCTCAAAGGAACAATTTTCCTTGAAAGTGGATATAGCCAACAGCCAATGAACAGGGAGTTCCCATCCTGCAGAAGAACCAGGCCCAGAATGCTCTCGAATGGCGGGAGATCAGGGCGTCCTGTCACCCCTCCTCTCAGACATACCATATGACAATACCCATTGGCCGCGCACATATCGCATTGCTGACTGCGTCCAGAGCCCAGGCAGACTCAACAGGGAGAATCCAGGCACTCCCATATGGATGGAGGGTAGCCAAGCCATGATGATGATCAAACAATCCCGTGTCATTACTTGAATTACGTCTTGGTCTTTTTTCATTTCCCATACTCTGGCTGATCATGGTCGATCCTTGCGGAGATTTGCCCACCATCCGCGGTCCCGTCAACCAGGTTCGCAGTCCAGTCAGGGAGGGACCAAACGAGCTGTTCAGCAATTTAATTTGAGCTGCTGGCTTCCATGCTAGCTCCTTCAGCCACCAACTCCTTGGTGCAAGGCGGAGCCCAACCTGTTACCTGTACCAAACCTGGAAAGATCAGCAAGAAAACAGCCTGAACAGGGGTCCTCCCTTGTTCGAGGTTTTGAATTTGAGCAAGGTTAGCCTCAATTCTTCTCCTTGCCAAGCCAATATCTAATATTGGAAAAAGGTTATGAGAATGTCCGACGGAACTCCTTTTCCTTTCTTTCCAAACCAGCCACTGATTGCCTGAAAATGATGATCACTGACCAGGGGCCCAGGGGGTCGGTTCCACTGATTTTGCACTAAGCCCAGAAGGGGCTGAGGCTTGATCTAATCCAGAAGTTGTCGACGCTAAAAAGTAGATCGAGATATCATCCGCAAATCACCGCCCAAGTCAAGCACCTTCTGACATTTCCCGGACGTTAAGATGCAGAAAAACCAATGCAGTTCTCAGCTCACAGACCAAAGGAGCACGCGCTGTCTCAGAGAACCCAACCACCGGGAACCCAGGAATCCAGGATGCGAAGGAGCTTTAAGGCGTTCCAGACTTTCATCTTGCATACTTTGCTCGCACGGAGTCTTGGTACCGACTTGGCAATGCTAGGTTACAATGCAGTTGCCGATTGCCGTGGTTTCAATCCAAAGGCGACGGTGGTCGAGTCATTAACTGAGACTCGAGGCTGTAGTTAGTCCTACTATCCCTCTTATCTCGTGTTAAAACCTGCGCTGTTTATTCGGAATCTTGGCATTTCATGAGACGGCCTTCCGCCGGGGCTCCGATTCCAGTAGATATCTACGCCTTTTTGGCGAAAGAGTCAAGCAGTGAACTACTACTACAGTACCTCCTGGACGAATCTTTGATCTATCAACGTTGCATGCACCTCTCCTCTGCTTATCCTTCTCGCCTATTCCAACTTTGGATTCTCATTCTCGCTTCCTGACTCGGGTGACAAGTCGGATCCCATTCTCGAACCTCGAATCCCCACTCAGTTGATCTGCCGGAATCGCTTCCGCGGCATCTTCAATCTTATTTCTGACTGGTTCAAGTCACAACTAGCCGTGACGCTGAATTCGAGGCCTGCCGCCTGCGCCGTGCGGTGCCGGGTTTCAACCTCTCAAGGTTTCTGGTTTCCAAATTGCTTCCACTCATTCGAGTTCGGTACTTTTGGTTTTTCGACGTGTCTTTTGGCTCTCACCTCAGATCCGCGACCCTGCCCCTCGCGACGACAAATAGAATGACTGTCTCTTTGTGTTTTGGATGATCTCCAGTGCTCCACAGGCTTTATCATTTCTCCGAGAACCCATCGCCATGAGTGGATAGCGCGTCTGTGCAACCCCATGGCATTTTGGCGTTTCGTTGCCGACTTTTGTCGAGACCGTCAGTTCGCGGACGAGAATCCCTTTTGCTATAGTCGGTTTCGTGTACCTGTCAGAAGTCCGACATCGACGAAGCACCGCAGCATCCTCGAGACCAAAGTACAACATGGCCAACTGCACAGGTTAACCTAGCACAAGTCCTCAAACTGATGTCATACCACTCTTGAAACGTACGTGCTGCAATTTCGCCGCATCACAGGGTTTCGCCCAGGAGAAATCTTTCCATATCAAAATCCTCACTGTCGGGTTCGCGCACACCGCTCCATTTTTTTTTCCATTGGAATTTAATTTCTCATGCACATATCCTCTCACGGACCCGGCAGACCGATCATTGTGTGACATAGCTTAGCCGGGCCCCGTTCAGAATGGCAGCCTGACCCGGCTGTATGCTGTCCGTTCTAGCTGAGCCCACAAGCGTCAACGCAATTTGGACATCATCGACTCACAAAGTCCGAAACCTCAACAGCGCAACCTAGTCACGCGACCTCCGATCAATAAGTATACCCTATTCGGAGCGCCATGCCAGAGCAAGCCCAGCCACACTCGGAGTCTCGGACTCGGTTTGCTCCTACCATATATCCTCAGTCGTACAAGAGTCCGAAGACACAGCAAACAAAAGAAGATCGCAGAGCGTTGGAGGAGATTCGGGGAGCATCTAAAGAGTACGAGATAACTTGCTTGTATTGGATTCAAAGTAAAGGATAAGGCTACAGGTTGTTCGAGATGTTCTCTTGCATCATTTCCACAGGCCAGGGCCAGAAGACAAGCTTCAGAAAATGATGCCTTCATTCCTCGAAAGCCTGCCTCGCGCGACTACCCCTTCCCGTGGCAATGCCATGAAAAGAGATAGGGCGCTCAACAGTCTTTCATTTGTTCTCCCAACGCTCCGTTAGGAACGATCTTGTGAATAAACAAGACGCTCCTGCAGTACCCAGAGTGGACTGCATCGCTGGTGTTGCCGAGGCGTTGCCTTCAGCTTGAATGTGGACAGGGGGTTGACTACGAAATGGCAGAGGGAGACGATAACTTCAAAACTTGACCTAGCGAGCTTCACCTTGTGTCGTTGCCCATCCACATCATGACAGGCATTATCTTTCATCATTGGAAATGAGATCAGGTTTGCATGAAATGAATTCAGCTTCACCATACACAAGTCGCCCACGTAAATATGGTGGCAAGAAACTCCACACGAAATGACACGCCCTGCGAGACCCGTGTAAGATATGCCCAACTTCTATACAGAATGAAGACATCATCAAGCATCAGAATTTTCGTCATTATTCTTTCATCACCTTACCAAGGTACAGATTTCGTACGACATGGTATCATGAACGCTTCATAAAAGTTGTTGTATATGCAAATGAAAACACCGAAAGACGGAATAATCCGGCCGTTTTTCAAATCAGTCATTAAGGTGGAACAGCGCAGAAACACTTCGAAAAAAAGATTAGCAAGTTATCGACATGTACCAGGATCTTTACTGACCTTTCACCATAGTGATGGCGTCTGATGCTCTCTGCAAGAAGGCTTGAGATGTCAATGACAATCAATTTTTTGATTTTCCTTGCCACTTGGGGAGGAATTGGGAAAGTATTAGTCACAACAATGTAGTTAATGGACTCGCAAGCCTCCATTTGCTCGAGGGACGAGTCTCCAAAGAGTCCATGGGTAGCGATGCAGTAGACCATCTTGGCGCCACCTCGCTTCACAACAGTTTCTGCCGCCGCAATCCACGAGCCCGACTTGTCAATCATGTCATCGACAATGAACACAGTTCTATCACGAACGTCTCCGACTAATGTGATCGTCTTCTCCAACTCAACGCTTCGCCCGATGCTTCCTTCTTCTTCGTCGGAAGATTCCGCAGCATCAAATGAGCCGCCGAGAGCGTGGTCACCGGGGAGCGAGGAGGTGGTCGAAAAGATGGAATCCGCCATTGAGTCTGGAACGCCGTCACCGCTGTCTTGGCTAGGTAATAGTCCAGGCGTTGCATCTCCTGATGTGGGCATAGATGTAGGACCGGACGGCGGATAATCGTCATCAACAAGGTGGCCTTGTACGATTCGCCCAGTTATCACGTCTCGAACCCGAAGATCAGTGTATTCATTTGCAGCTTCCAGCTCAGAAGGTCGTCGGGCGCCTGTTGGGGTCTCGGGGCGCAATCCACCGAGTGAAATGGCAGAGTCCTCGGGCTGCAAGTCCCCTGACTGAGAGTTGCTGGTGCTCTCGGTGAGAGTCCGGACAACGAAAGGATCCTGATCTTTAGGTAGTGGTGTGCTGTCCTGATCCAGAGCTTCAAAAAAGACTGTGCTGTCTGCCAGGGTCGCGACCGGCTTGGGCCGACGCCTGTCCGTTGTCACGATGCCAAAGTTGAGCTTCAGTGTGTCCGCTAATGACGTGACGCGCTTTGTCCCTCCAGCATTTTTGCTCACGACGACAGCTTCCCTCCAGCCAGGTACATTGTTACGGATCCAGCGCGCAATGAAAGGCTCGGCGAAGAGGTTATCGACAGGCTTCGCGAAGAAGCCTTGCATTTGAGATGCCTAATCAAACATACCGATGAAGGTGTTAGTTGAGCCAAAGATGACAGACAAACCAGCCAAACGAATTGAGCATTGTTCAACACGCACATGTAGATCCAGTGTTATCACATGATCGACCCCGGCAACTGTCAGGAGGTTTGCCAGCATACGCGCGGTGATAGATCCGCGGTGGCTTTTCTTTTTGGATTGGCGGGAGTATGGGAAGTACCTCGTTTGCGTCAGCATCAAATGTGTAGCATTCAGCCTAGCTAGGATCCATACGGCATAACCGCTGAAAAAAAGGACGTGCGAGTCAGTCTCCGCGGCAATGACAAGAGTACATTACAAACAGGAAAAGGTGAATCATACCTGTGATAGACTTTGCAGAGCCCCCCTTGCAAGCAGAGATCATAATCAGCAGCTCCATGACACTGTCATTGATCTTCTTGCTACCGCTCTGAATGATGTATACATCCTGATTGCGTACTGAGACACCGACATTCACATTGGTCTCGCCATTGCTAAATTTCCCAAGGTCGACTCTAGCAGGCGAGGTACCTAACCTTTCGCACACGGTCTCCGTAAGGAGGGGGTGGGAGGTCCCGGAGAAAATCTGAACTCCCCGCATTGTGTGAACAGAGCAAATTTAAACGAAAGTAGGCATCAAGCTGCAGAGATAGAAAGATAGTCAGGGTGAGGATGTCATCTTACGCAGATGACAGAATTTCCGAGGAGTGGTGGAAGAGGGAGAAGGACGGAAAGGAAAGGGTCGGAGCTTAAGAAAAGAGAAAAAAGCAAAAGCGAGAGAAGAAAAAAAAATGCCCGTGTCGGTTTGGGTCTCTGTGGTCGGCCGTATCAGGCCTGTCGATTACTTAACCCCACCTCTGCTATCTACAGGGAAGTGTGCGATTAACATACCCAGTCCGCCAAGAATGTCATCCCCGAAATTTCCAGAGGTCCAGGGAGGCGGCTCGCTGATAGTTGCCTGGCAAGTAAAGAGCAAGAATGTCCTAGTGGTTGGTGGCGGCGAGGTTAGTCACCAGGTCCTACCTGGATATATAATCGCGCTCATGAACCCCACAGGTAGCTGCTGGACGCATATTACATGCCCTTAATGCGGACGCACACGTCACCGTTGTGTGCCCAGCGTCAGGGCTGAATGAAGAAGTAGCTTTTCGAGTTTCAGAAGGCCAAGTGTCTCACATCGACCGGAACTTTGAGCCCACGCATCTAGAAGGCGCCGATATGGTCCTTTGTGCAATCGATGACCCAGAGGCTTCAACCCAGGTCTGGAAACTTTGCAAGGAAAAGCGGATACCGGCGAACATAGCCGATGTACCGTCCGAATGCGACTTTTACTTCGGAAGCGTACACCGAGATGGCCCGTTACAAGTAATGGTCAGTACAAACGGAAATGGACCGAAACTTGCCAGCATTGTTCGGAAGAAGATCGCCAATACTCTCCCGGCTAATATGGGAGCGGCCATTGAAAATGTTGGAAAACTGAGGAAGTTACTGAGGGATGTCGCTCCTAATCCTGCCGAGGGACCGAAACGGATGCAGTGGTATGTTAAGCATCCTACTTGTCCATATTCCGAGCTGATGGGCCTTTAGGATGTCCGGGATCTGTGAAGCATGGCGCTTGGAAGATCTGGTGCAAATGGATGAGAGAGACATGGCAGCCTTACTCAAACATTATGAGCCAGGTTTGATTCCCACGCTCGGGGAGGTTCGCTCCAACCTTCCGGTACATACTGCTTAGATTTTGAGTCCGTGCGATAGCCAAAATATTTCACAGTCCGTATGGAATGTCGCAAACTGCTTCTCGGCCTGTATGACAGGGCTACTGGATGTTGAGGTTGATGGAGTCTTCTATGATGTGTAGCTATAGTCGATACTCGCTGAGTCAAAGTGATTTGGGGGCAAAGTAGAAGAAAGTCGCTTGCTAGACGGAACTTGTAATGAAATAGGCTGTTTGAAAGCTCTATTGAGAGTCAATACTAGCTAGGCAGCATTGTGTACTCCTGTATCAGGCAGGATTTACTTCCATGCACCATGGCCTCAAGTCAGGGGCATATCTATGCGATGATTCGACAGAAGCCCCCGGAAAGAGAAAATAATACAACAAGAGTCTGAGAAGCTCAAGAATGTGAGGTATGTAAGATGGTGTATATAAACCCCCTGTCGCATGAAGATCCGGGGTCTAAAGCAGAAAGATAAAGAAAAAGAAGCAATAATCCAGCATGGCTAATTTTACACTTAATACCCTTCCTTGAACACGAGAAGAAACGTCCTCACAACGAGGAATGCAAGGATATCCAAAAGAAGCAGGTAGAAAACCAGATATACAAGCTTTCTAGGTTGACGATGGGGAACAGAAATGATCAGTGCTTGCCGACACTATGCTTGCGGGACGGCTGCTCTGACACTGAATGCCTTGGGCTGACAGGTGTGGGCAGGGGTCGCGCAGGTATACCTAATCTTGCCTCGCCGATACGTTGTAACAGAGACTGAATCGCAAGACGAATCTCGGGGTTTAGGTCGCGACTCAGCAAGTCGACAGCCAAGGGGTAAAATATATTGATGTGCTTATCGAAGCCCTCGTGGGGGAAGTTCGTATAGCCTTCAATAACATCAACAACAACGGGACGCCAGGCAACGATATTGCGGTGCTGTGAGTCCTCGTCAAGTCGAACAAAGCCGCGAATGATGTCCGCGCAGAGACTGGGGACACATTTGTATCAGCAGGAAGTCCACAATGGTGAAGCGAATTGGGGTTTGGGGGTGAGGGTTACTTACGGGATTAATGCCGCTTCCGTCTCGGCACGGCTGCTCTTCCTCTCCTCTCGCTCATCATGATACATCCTAAACAAGATATGGACATAGGTCGCAGCACTCCCACTTTCTTGCTTTAGAAGATTCGGCGGGGATTTCATAAAGCCTTGACGCCATAATTGCATGCGCAGATCTTTGTTTTCATTGAACTTCTTGGCAAATTGATAGCTCTTCTTAAGCAAGCCCATCAGACGGAGTAGCTCGTTGCTGGGGATTTGAGCGTAGACTTTGTCGTTGGAGAATAGTTCGTGAACTGTCTCAATCATAAGCAACTGGAGCACGCAGTTCGTGATGATACGATTGAAATAGCGGCGCCGTGCAGCTGTAACAGCGGCCGGCTGCTGCTGTACATCAGCCTGTGGCCTGTAATCCTCCAAATCGGCATTTGAAGCTGCAGGCATGTCGCCTTCTTCATGCTCGGGTGTTACACCTTCCGTCCCATTGGGCTTTGAAGGTTCCACAGGGGCTTCTACCACTGGGGTTGAGAGCGGCTCGGTAGGATCCTGCTCAGGCTCCTGGCTGGCTGGTGCTTGCCCATTCGGAGCCTGAGGCAAACCTGGAGGTTTTGATGCTACTGATGTTGCAGCCGTAAACAATTCATATGCGGTGGTTTTGTTAAAAAGCTCGATGAAAGCGCCAACTATTTTGTTCCAGTGTTCTTTTTGAAACTTCTCCACGTTTTGTAGTATCAGTTGTTGTAGGCAATTGCTACCAATTCGCGCGATTGTGTCGTTCTCTTGACAAATGCAAAGCGTAAGCAGTTCAAGCACACGGGAAAGCATATACTCAAGAGCATCAAAGTAATGCGTGAACAGCGTGATCATGTTCCTCAAAGCTTGAATCATCGTAGTTGATAGCCACACTGAGAGTTCTTCATGGTTGGGAACCTTGGACATCTCCGACTTTGACTGTAGAACGACGAAAATAGGATACAGAAGCTGTCTCCAGAGAACGTCCCAGAACTCTTGAGGGAAGCTACCTCCATACCGTATTAAGGTGTCGAAAAGATACGTTAAAGCACTGAAGATTCAGATCAGAAAGAGCTATAGGCAAAGGGGCCAAGTTTGCTTACCGCGATCGGGCCTCCAGATCATCACCAGTCATGAGAATATCTTGGAAAGCGATTAAAATAGGATACCAGAACTGCTCCTCTTTCGACTGCCGAGTGAGCTGTTGACTGAGGTTCGTAGCATCCTCATGGACACCTTCCAAAGGCATACCCCGATGAGATAGAGGGCATTCGGGAGTCTTCAGCATTTTTGCGACTGTCGATTTCAGAAGCTCAATTGCCTGTAGGGATTTCTTTTGAAACCTCATGTTCTTAGAGAACTCTGTGAGGCATACAATGAGATCAGGGAAAGCTCCTTGGGTAATCACAACACCAAACCGGGTATTATAAATCTGAGTAACGTGCTCGAATGCCATATTCACAATGCCCTCTGCACCACAAAGTTAGCTCACCATGGTTCTTGAGAGGAAGATGCCGCTTAAGACCTACCATAAGGTTCCCGGGCCGCGAAGGAGAACACCCCAAACATCGTTTTCCAGCCTGAGCGAATATTGTCTCCACGGGCTTGAATCATCTGGATGAGACACCGTAGGATCATGTCTTTCACGGTGACAGCATTGCTGTTTGCCATGACATGCTCGAATGGCTTGAGAAAATCTTTCTGGAACTTGAACCCTGGGAGCTCCCCGATCTCCATAAAGCGCATCGAGAGTTGGCGGAGCGAATCGAGGGCGAAGAAGACCACATTAGTGTTTGAGTGGCATCCAACTTGATTGAAGTGCTGCCCAAGAACTTCCCAGATTTTAGACCACTCAATCTTGATTCTAGTCATGTTGTAGTAACTGATCTCAACCAGCTTTTGCAAGCTATATGTGCGGGGAGAATCGGTTTGGCCAGATGATTGAATCTCTTGCCAACTCACCTCGCTCAGAGCTCGAACGAAGTCGATTATAGCCTCGTGCGAAAGGTTAGCAGTGTTAGTGAAGATTCGATCTACTCCTTTAACCATCTCGGCTGAGCGGCTTTCCATGGCGATTTCCGCTCGGAAAGGGGTAGCGCTAGTGATTGACTTGGGACGGGGACGCCTCGGTGTTTGCATTGACCTTCTAGGGCCATCGACTGAAGGTTGTGGCACAACACGAGCCCGTGAAACATCCGGCAAAGAACCTTCATCAACACCGTCACTAAGCAGCTGGAGTCTATCGAGCTGGCTGACACATGTGAGAATCTCCCGCCAAGAACTCTTGAGATGATTTCCCTCAGAAAGTGCCACATCAAGCAAAATTTTCAAAGCTTCAACATTTTTCGCGACCATCTCTCGGACGTTGCCCAGGTTTGTGAATT
This sequence comes from Aspergillus carlsbadensis, assembly GCA_025688815.1. NCBI lineage: Eukaryota > Fungi > Ascomycota > Eurotiomycetes > Eurotiales > Aspergillaceae > Aspergillus > Aspergillus carlsbadensis. The sequence continues at coordinate 68,689 of MU628244.1, forward strand.
TGGCCAATGCTGTGACAAACGCAACTCGCGGAGTCTCTAAATCAAACGCACAGCTAACACGTATAGAGAGCTTCATACCCTCCATGCAAAGTTTGATGGTCTTGAGATTTTGTGTGTCTTGCATAGGAGCCGACAGTCCCGAGAGGAAGGACATCCAAGTCACGTTAAACATGGAGCCAACATGCTGAACGGAAGTTGCGGGAATAAATCGCGAGAGCGCCTCTTTGGCAGCATTTTTGCGCTGGGCTCGTATCAGACTTCGGTATAGTTGCTCAGTCTTATTGGCCATCTCCTCAGAAGCCTGGGCGTATTTTTCACCTTGTATGTCTCTCCCTACAGTCGCAAACACCTGTCCTGCTCTAGATGCAAGGCCAGCCGGAGCGGAAGTGGGAACGCCAGCGTTCGCCGCCTGCTCTCTTTCAGTGTCGAGGACAATCTCATTATTGGCTATCTCCTCAAAGATCGAGGTGAGATACTCATCAGGTAAATCTTGATTATCGTTGATACCCCGGTTGTTCTTGATGAAATCCTCAGGAGTCATTCGTCGTCCTTTGATCTTGCTACTGTGTTGGTCGACGTTGAGCATGATCACAGAGTATGATAGGACATACGCTGTATCAGCATTGGCGAACGCATTCGGGTTTTGGGTCACATAGCGCTCTGCGAACTTCAGCATAAATCGATCAATTTTCTGAGCTTCTCCCGGCAACCGGAAATGCTGGAGGAAGGAGCGGAGAGCATCCACAAAACGTCGTTTAGAGAAATCCATCATATCGACAAAAGAGTGCATGATAGCGATGTTTTCGGGGTCTCCTTCCCCGAGGTATTCCCCGATCATAGTCTTATCCAAGCGGTCGTTGCGGAGTATAAAGGCCGCAATTTCCTCGGGAGCATTGGAGCGAACAAAGCCTTCTTGAACAAAAAGCTTGATGCCTCGCTTGGGTTTGAAATTGAACTGCTGGATCGCATTCGTGAGTGCAATCTTTCTCTGTTTCATCTTTTCTATTTGACTTGGATCGTCGTCGGGGATCGGAGTGGACCGGCCAGTACTACCGTCGGTACCGTCAACACGTGGTGAGGAGAGAAACGTGGGGACGCTGCTATCCAGAGAATCTCGAGGGTTGTCAACGGACTTCTGGGAAAACGCCCGAGGAGCAGTCTGGTCGACACTGCGCTGCGAGGCCCAGTTGTCTAGTGATTGAAGGATTTCGACTAAGCACTCAACAGCTTGGTGCTTGAGTGTGTACTCCGGCGGTACGGTCTGTAGGGTAGGCTGTGGGTTGTTGATCACGTGGGCACTTGTGAGCGAGGGTGGCAGGGTACCGCGCTGATGCCATTCATTTCCTACGGTGGAGGCCTTGATGTGTTGGTCGTGGTACTGCTGTTGTTGGGCGGGGCTAACGGCTGTATGCACACTTGCGTAGCGGGATAATTGTTCGATAATGCTGCAACAGATTCGGTTAGGGCTTAGAACTGGCAATTGCTGGAATAAGGGCACAAACTTTTGGAAGATGTTCTCTAGCGCCGTCCGATCGCAGTCGTAATTGAGATATATCTCGACCAATGCCCGAGGTTCATCAGCCAGTCTTTCCAGAACTTCCATGAAATACTGTTTTTGAAATGCTGGTGAGCTCCGCTTCTCGAGGATAGCCAGATAGATTTCCTTCATAAAAACCTCGAGCTCTTTCTGTGTTTGTTGTTTCTCATGTCAGATATGTGAAGTCTTTACTTCTCAGCAATGGCGGGCTTAGGGATTGACAGACCTTCATCATGACTCTCATATGCTTCAACATGAGCCAGAAGATCTCGCAACAAACCTCAAATACTCTGGGAACTGAGCTAGAGCCATTTCGACTCAGACTGAGGCAGAGATGGGGCCTGACAGCGTGGAGAAATGTCATAGCATCAGAGCCACCGGCGTTGTTCCTGATTGTGAGATGAGGAGAGGTAAAAACGGCGACATGATTGTTGATCAGGTAATGAATCAGATGTAGGGAGAGCAACTTCGATCTCATGTTTTGGGATTTGAGATCCTGTTGCTGTTCGTGACTGAGTACTTTGTGGCTCAGTTTGCAAAGAGCCCTAAAGACTAGGAAGGCATCTTTGACGTATATTTCATCCACATCATCTTCGTCACTCGTTGCGTCCGCGGTATCTTTATCTTCACCGGACGCAACAGACGCGGACTGCGCTCGCTTCTGACTGGTATTGGCACGGGTGACCATCGTTGGAGCATTGTCATTGACGGTTGTAACTTCCTTGTTTGACTCAAAACTCTCCAAAGTGAGCTTCTCGATAGGCTCTTTTGGAGGAGACTGGTCTGTTGCTACGGACGCAACATCAGACACCTGATCCTCCTCCCCGGAAGGGGTTACCTCAGAAGGCTCAATGGTTACAGCATCAGAAGAGGCACCCTGAGTCTGTTCAACTTCCCGCAACCGTAACTCTTTCAGATCAAGTCGCACACGCAACCTGTCAAAGACTGTGCTGACCATCTGGGTGAGAGACCCCTGGGCGATTTGCTGGTTCTGACTAGACTTGGAGTAAATGAATATATTGTAAATTGAACGGACGGCTTTCAAAAGACCTGCTCCGTGCACCACAATCTTGTCATTCAGAACTGCAGCAAGAAGTGACTTGATGATCTGCTGTTGAATCTCGATTGCCGTAGCTTCATAATCAAAACAGTTGCAGATAGCATCAATTGCTCGTTCAATGAGAGGAGTCTGTTGCGGCGTGCTTTCCGAGCCGGATGCCTTGGCTTCTTGAGCAGATGGGAAGGCAAAGTAAGAGTAAGTGATTAGTTTGCCGATACAATCCAGAGCTGTTACTTGAAGAGGAATGCTGTTCGTTCGACTGGTAATCAACAGTGGGCGGAATATAACCTCCGGGTCAATTGGTTGGCGATCTGACTGTTTGACATTGGCAAGCGCATTCTTCACGGAATCCTCCAATTCTTTGTTCCTCCGAGCTTCCCTTGAGGCACCAATTGTGTCCAAAGCCGTAACGATAAAGACTGTAGAACTGACTGTCGATGACCGATGGGTTGCCATAGTCGCGGTAGTCGATCGCGAGTCAGATCGCATTCGCGGTTCTTGAGCAAGCGGCTCATCTTGGGTTACCGTCGATGGCGCATCTGGGCTTTCTTCTGCCTGCTCTACAGCAGCAGCCGTCTCATCTTCACGTGTGGTATCATTCTGGTCTTCTTCTTTATCTAACTGGCTCTGCTGATTTGCGGGGTCGAGAGGTTCAGAGGTCGTCGCCACTGGCGGAGGTGTTGCGGATCGTTCTTGGGATATGCTAGTATCGTTGGTCACAAATTGGTCCGACGAGGAATTGCCCTGCTCTGGCTCATCCAATTCGATTATTTGACGTTCTGACTCGGTTGGCAATTCGGGTTTGGGCTCCGCGACTTCCTCCGGAACCTGCGGTTCTGTAACAACATCGACCCCATTCTGCTTGTTGTCTGCCTGGGGTACGGATGTTTGTGTTGGCTCGATCGAGCCGTTCTCAGCTTCCGCCATTATGCGAGACTCCGTCTGGAGTTTGCAGGACCAGGCAGGCGGAGGTCCCACATGGAAAGTAGTGAAAACTGAAAAGGAGCTCTGAGTATTGAACTCTTAGCCAGGCAGTAAGAACACGCATCAATAAGACAGGCGGAGCCATCACAGCCGTGATTGGCTTACATAAGGGATACAATCACGTGATTTGCGTTGAAGACCAAGTCGATCAACCATGGAGGATAATTATTGTTTGGATGCTGAGACCGCACCGAAGGAATTGCACCCTGGCGTTAGGTAAGGTTTCGAAGGATATATGATTTAAAAATGTCCTTAGGTTACCTATCCAAATCTGACATTTATAATCGAAAACCCTTGTTCCTATTTAACCCGCCGTCAATCGTCACTCGCCACAGAGGAACGGAATAAAAACATGAGGGGGCAGTGTTTTGGGCTCGGCCTTCTCAGCAAAAAAGAACAACAGGAGGGCGCGTCTTCGGCGTATTTTAGATCATTCTAAGCGCTACCTACTCCGTACAGCGTAGATCCCTTGTACTCCGTACAACAACATGGACCTGAACGCTGTCTCAACAGCAACCTTCACTCTCAGCCTTGGACATAACAACACCCTGGCCTAAAAGTTGGCAGGATTGTTATTCGAGCTATAGTCTGCAAACGGGGAGAGATCCGGCAGATCATAGAGAAAGGAGAGCGTGAAGAGCCATCGGTATCCAATTTCCTAGATAACAATGGTAAAAGGAATATACAAGCACCTCTGGCCGGCGCTTTAGGAGAAGCAACACAGCGTATAGCACTGGTGACTGATCAAAGCTGCCAAATTACTCCGGTTCAGCTGCTCCGAGCTGGGTCGGAGGGAGATATACCGATGAACTGAGGGCTGAATGGCAACGGCACTCCTCATCAGCAAATATAGCAATGCGCGGGACTCGGATTAATTTGTAAACTACGAGTATTGTTCTAAGCAAGAGTAATATACGGACGCCTCCACTAATAGTACAGACACGATATTCTCCGTGCAAGGTTGGACAGAGCCAGCTTGTGAGGTTGGTGATAAGAGCGAGACTGGTTTTTGCGGTATGTCCCGGAACTAACAAGTTCCGATCCGGCCCGATCTCTGTTGGGGAGCTTCTCACTCACCGTGAGCCGGAAAAGTCTCAACTCTTGATTGCTGCCAGTTTGAATTTCTCGGCTCCTCCTCCGACCTATTTTCCTCCCTTTCTTATAGCGCCGCGGGCCTCTATCTGTACCATACAACAGAACCTGGGCACCATGGTCGCCTCTGCTGTCAGAATGCGCGCTCCCAGCGCAATGTTTCTCTCAAAAGGCGCCTCTACCCTGAGGCGACCGCAGGCCACTTACAAGTTCACGGCCGCGATCCAGTACGTTTGCTATCCTTTCACAACAACAAGTTGACCTTTGTATAAACTAACTGGATACCCCCCTGCTATAGACAACAATTGCCTGCCATCTCTGCCCTTTCCCGCTTCTATGCCTCAAAGTGTATGCTTATCTGGCATCCTCCGACCCGGGTCTTGCTAATGCTGACCGTCAAAATTTATAGCTTTCCCCCCTCACACAATCATTAGCATGCCGGCTTTGTCGCCGACTATGTCCGCTGGAAACATCGGAGCTTGGCAAAAGAAGGCGGGTGATGGTCTGCAACCCGGTGATGTCCTGGTTGAGATCGAAACCGATAAGGCGCAGATGGACTTTGAATTCCAGGATGAGGGTGTCTTGGCCAAGGTGCTGAAGGAGACTGGCGAAAAGGATGTATCTGTTGGTTCTGTAGGTGTACCCAGTGGAATTGATCCAATTGCACCTACTAATGACGCAATTCCAGCCCATCGCCGTCCTGGTCGAGGAGGGCGTTGATGTCGCCGCCTTCGAATCATTCAGCCTGGAGGATGCTGGCGAGGGCGCCGGTGCTGCCCCCGCCAAGGAAGCCGCGGAAGCCCCTAAGGAAACCCCCAAGACCTCAGAACCCTCGACACCCGAGCCTGCCACTGGTGCTTACGAGCCTGACACCTCCGGCGAGAAGCTCCAGCCCAGTCTCGACCGCGAGCCTGCCATTAGCCCTGCCGCCAAAGCCCTGGCTCTTGAGAAGGGTGTGCCAATCAAGGCTCTGAAGGGTACCGGACGTGGTGGCCAAATCACGAAGGAGGACGTCGAGAAGTACAAGTCAACCGCACCAGCTGCTGCTGCTGAGGCTGGCTCTGAGGACATCCCTCTCACCTCGATGCGCAAGACGATCGCTACCCGCCTCCAGCAATCCTGGAACCAGAACCCCCACTTCTTCGTTTCCACCACTCTCTCTGTTACCAAGCTTCTGAAGCTTCGTCAAGCCCTCAACGCCTCCGCTGATGGCAAGTACAAGCTCTCCGTCAACGACTTCCTTGTCAAGGCTTGCGCTGCCGCTCTTCAGAAGGTTCCCCAGGTCAACTCCAGCTGGACTGAGGAGAACGGCCAGGTTGTCATCCGTCAGCACAAGGCGGCTGATATCAGTGTCGCCGTGGCTACCCCTGTTGGATTGATCACTCCAATTGTGAAGAACGCGCAGGGTCTTGGCTTGGCGAGCATTTCCAACCAGATCAAGGATCTCGGCAAGCGTGCTAAGGACAACAAGCTCAAGCCCGAGGAGTTCCAGGGCGGTACTTTCACCATTAGTAACATGGGCATGAACCCTGCTGTTGAGCGGTTCACTGCTGTCATAAACCCCCCTCAGGCCGGTATTCTGGCCGTTGGTACCACCCGCAAGGTTGCCGTTCCTGTTGAGACTGAGGAGGGCACGTCCGTTGAGTGGGATGACCAGATTGTTGTTACTGGTAGCTTCGACCACCGGGTCGTCGATGGTGCTGTTGGTGCGGAGTGGATCAAGGAGCTTAAGAAGGTTGTCGAGAATCCCTTGGAGCTTATGCTCTAAGTTCTCAACACCGGAGTGTAACTCTGGTCAATCATGTGTACTAGCGCATCGGCCCGGAACCTCATTCTGGGTTTTGTTTTATTATGTATTAAAAACCCCCGATTTCGACCACAGGTACAGTTTATAAATTCCAGCATTTTCTTGAGTTTTAATCATGAACCTTTCACCCCCATTCATCTAGGTAGAGATATGGGAACGGATATTTCTTTCAAGTCGGTGAACCAATTGAAAACTGCTTCATGTATCTTCAAAATCGCGCGTAAATACCTGCTTCGCATGACTCCGGGGGGCGCGGATGTGACAACCCAATTTGGTCTTGGCGATGTATCCCGCCAACTCCACTCTCACCTGATATGACATCATTACCATGCCAACTTTCGCTGCTTCAACAGCTCCAAACTGTATAAATACACATGACACCACCCTTTGTCGGAATCTCATCTCGTGATACTTCCTCCATCGCCTCAACATTAGACCAAGTCTTCAGGTATTATAACCCCTCTTCTCTCACTCCTCCGATAATGTAAGTCCCTTCGCCTATGCGATATTGCCCTCTTGTCTCGATTTGGGTGATCGTGCCATCATTGGAAGCTCACTATAACCCCTTCACAGCTTCTCCAAATACAACCTCACAAAATGTCTTACGCAGAAGCTGCTGCTAAGGGTCCTAAGCAGTCTCCTGAAGAGGTACCGTTTTATGTCTCATTGTTCTAAATTGATATATGACTAACTCGACTGCAGGCGTAAGTTGGACGAATATGCACGCCTTGAGCTTTCGAACTAACAAAGCTTTTTTTCCTGAAATAGTCGCGCTCCCGATATCAACCGAGTTTACAAGGATGAATCCGAATCCACGGCTTCGCTCGTTGACGTCGACGGCCCGCATGTGACCGCGGTCGACTCTGAATTCCTGGAGCAGGATGTGAAGACAACCACCCAGGCCGAACGGATAGAACGGGAACAAGCAGAGAAAGCTCAGGAAGCCCGCGAGAAGAAGCAGAAGCCAAAGGCCAAACCATCCCGTGTTCGCGGCAATGAAGGCAACCCAGTGTTCATTGGGAACGCTGCCCTTATGGCCCTTGTCGGCGCAGGTCTGGGTTTCGGTGCCTACAGAAAACACACACAGGGAAAGCTTTCCTGGGAGGTTGTTGGACTCTGGACAGGTATCGTAGGCGCCGCCGGTGCTGTTGATTACTTTGTCAGCAAGTATGTGGCCCATGCTTCCTAGTTGTATGGCGACCAATGCTAACCGAATGACCTCCGTAGATGGTTCCTCCAGAACAAGTACCCTCCGAAATAGATACTTGAGGTGAAGACCTCGAGCCTTCCCTTGTTTCACATACTTTATACCAGGGTTTGTCGAATTTTGTTGTGGAGTGGTTAATGGTTCGGCCTGGCGCGTTTTGATGTCTTTCTAGTTTTCAACGAAGATATTTTCCAGCTCCGAGATTCGATCCATTTCAGCGAAACACCATATAATAACAGTAGAGTTGAGAAATTGTATTCGCCAGGGCTATCACAAGTGGGGACTCAAGGCACATATTGTCTTGTTCTTCTCGCAGACATCATAGGCCCGCTGCGGCCGTTGGTTCGTGGAAAGAATACGGATAGATCAACCAGAGCTTCAGACATTTATCGTCGTTTGATATCAGAGGAATAATTGCGACCTCAGAAGGCAAAGTCCACCATGGGTGGTGACTGGTCCATTAGAGGCGGTCAACGACGTCAGAATCGTGGCCGCTGCAAGAACATGTGGCCTATTGATATATTTGACACCTTGTATGTGCAAGATTTGCTGAAGATTATTGCATCCGAGCACGTCGCTACCATCAGGATACTGAAAAGTTTGTGAACTGGTCTATTTCACTCTACGCCGGCTTAGATCTCATTGCGCACCGCCACTGTTGGAGATATACCTATCCGTGTTGACACCAATATCTTGCTTGTGTTGAAAGACCGAATGCGGTAAAGTATAGGATGGTATTGAGCTCTTTCAACATTGGAAAGCTTAGACTAACTCGGTTTTTTGCAACCGTCTAGAATTCTCTGTTCAACTCCGCCCTCAAGCAGTCGTCTGCTATTCGCCGTGACCTTGACACCTTTGCACAATCGCCCGCAACGACTCCTGCTGCATTGCAAGGTAATCTACACCGGAGAGCCTGTACCCCCCTCTTAGACCTTACGGACATACGTATTATCTTTGCTATTGTCTCGATACTAACATCTCTACGTAGGCCAAATTGCGGCCTCGTTAGCCTCATTATCGCGGACAGTTGATGACTATTCCGCCCTGTCGAAGAAGGAATTGATTCCGGAAAAACAAGAAAAGGCGTTTGAAAGAGTCAAGAACTTCCGGGCGGAGCTGCAGGATTATCGGCAACATTTTGACCAACTACGAAAGGAACGGGAGGATGCTGTAAGTGACAAGACCCCTAGTTTCGTCTTGCTAATGGATGATCACTAATTGGCGACTTTGCCTCGCAGCAATCTGTAACGAACCGCCACGAGCTTTTGGGCCGACGACCACACCATACAGCTACACCTGAGAACCCATATGCGCAACCATCAGTCCCCAACGCCTCACCCTTTGTTCCTTCGTCGCCGCGATCAGGCCCCGGCTTTGGAGGGTCGGACTATACCCGGGAAACGCATGCTCTGCGGGAGCAATCCTTCCTATCAAATACTAGTTCTCAAATTGACGACTTCCTCGACAGAGGGCGGGCAGTGCTTGCCGATCTCGGACAGCAGCGAGAGGTCCTTAAAGGCACGCAGCGTCGTCTTTACAGCGTCGCAAATACCTTGGGTGTAAGTGGGGAAACAATTCGTAAGGTCGAGCGACGAGCGAAGCAAGATAAATGGATCTTTTGGGTCGGAGTGGTACTCTTCTTCCTGTTCTGCTGGGTAGTGCTTCACTATTTGAGATGATGGGTTGATCTCTCCCTAGCTTGGATTGTAATAACAGCGGTTGTTGTTTTGATAGCAGCTGTGGTAAATAGTTTCACTAGCGCAGGCGTTTTGAGCAGTGGGCGGGAATTTATGTATTGTTTTGATGTCAATTCCATAGATTGAAAGAGAACAAGGCCCGAGCAAATCCCGGGACTGTCGCAAGTATGTCCCGTGAGTCCGAAGTGGTTCCGTTGGGGCCCGTAGCCGTGGGGATCGAAAACGGATCGAGCGATTTAACCGCCCCCCAAACTCTTTTTCTTTCTCACCGGCAACGGCTCTCTTCTCTTCTCTTTTCCATCTCCCCATCATCCCAATTGACTCTCCCCGCCTCGTTATCTCCTTTTGATACACTTTTGCCGTCTTTAGCCTCCAGATACCATGTTCGCTGCTCGCCAATCCTTCGGTCTTTTCCAGAAGCGGGCCTTCTCGGCTTCTGCTCGCCAGGTACGTAGACTCGGCGAGAGCTCGGTGCTTTCGCGTCTTTGCTATGTACCTCCAAGATACTAGATCAATTCAACCGCTTACAATTCTGCGATCGTTAGGCCTCCAAGGTTACCGTTCTCGGTGCCGGTGGTGGTATTGGACAGCCTCTCTCCCTCCTCCTCAAGCTCAACCCCCGTGTCTCTGAGCTTGCCCTCTACGATATCCGTGGTGGACCTGGTATGTGTCTTACCTCGAGCAATTCGCAACATTTTTGCGGTTCGAACTGACCGAAAACCCCTCTAGGTGTCGCTGCCGACCTTAGTCACATCAACACCAACAGCACCGTCTCAGGCTACGAGCCCAACGAGTCTGGCCTCCGTGATGCTCTCAAGGGCTCCGAGATCGTCCTCATCCCTGCCGGTGTTCCCCGCAAGCCCGGCATGACCCGTGACGGTATAGATTGCATCATCTGCAGCTAGCATCGCATACGGATAGGAACTAATCACATCTTCAACAGACCTCTTCAACACCAACGCTTCCATCGTCCGTGACCTTGCCAAGGCCGCTGCTGAAGCTTCCCCCGAGGCCAACATCCTCGTCATCTCCAACCCCGTATGCTCCAGTATTTGCCATCAAAATCCGTACTTGTGTAGCTAATTCGACCAGGTCAACTCCACCGTCCCCATCGTCTCTGAGGTTTTCAAGGCCAAGGGTGTCTACAACCCCAAGCGTCTCTTCGGTGTCACCACCCTTGATGTCGTCCGTGCCTCTCGCTTCATCTCCCAGGTCCAGGGCACCGACCCCGCCCAGGAGGCCGTTACCGTTGTCGGTGGCCACTCCGGTGTGACCATTGTTCCTCTGCTCTCCCAGTCCAACCACCCCAGCATTGACGGCGATGCCCGCGACAAGCTCGTCAACCGCATTCAGTTTGGTGGTGACGAGGTCGTCAAGGCTAAGGACGGTGCCGGTTCGGCCACTCTCTCCATGGCCATGGCTGGTGCTCGCTTCGCCGAGTCCCTCCTCCGCGCTGCTCAGGGCGAGAAGGGAGTTATCGAGCCCACCTTCGTCGAGAGCCCTCTCTACCAGGACCGTGGCATCAACTTCTTCGCCTCCAAGGTCGAGCTCGGCCCCAACGGCGTTGAGAAGATTTTCCCCGTCGGTGAGGTCAACGCCTATGAGCAGAAGCTCCTCGATGACTGCCTTAGAGACCTGGCCAAGAACATCAATAAGGGTATTGACTTCGTCAACTCCAACCCTTAAATACTTTTGCACGAATCTTGAAAGTTCCGCAGCGGCGTTCCTCCCTGTATAACAGTCTCGTCATTCCATCTACCTACCTCAATTTTCATCCCATCGACTAGTACTACATTGGAGGAACGCAGCTGCTGATGGAGTACTCTCTCAGGGGGCTGGGTGGCGGGAGATATGACATGTATTCCCTACCAAAATATAAATCAAATCGTAATTACGACTTATGATAACTCCAGCTTTTTGTGCATCCAGTAAAGTCAAATATACTCGAACTCAAGCTAAAATATTAATGGTTGTAAGTGTATACACGGAGAATAGTTCATAGCCAAATAGAGCCAATGCCCAGACTTCAGTACTCTGCATAATTACAATCACGGTATGATAGTAAGTCATCCGAGAGTAGGCATATGTCTCCTTTTTTTCTTGCCATTTGACCTCCCCTGTGGCCTGTCCACTCAATCTGATAACCTGATACTAGCGTAATTAGCGTCCTCTAGCGACCCACTATCATCCACCCTGGTCACTGGTCAGTGGTGACGGTTGACGGTTGACCAAAGCAAAAAAGCCCTAGAGTCTAGAGACCTACTAGCTAGATACTACACAACCAGGAAAAAAAAAGACGTATCCACCACCACCAGACAAGCCGATGAGCAGTAAAATTCATGCCTCCACCCAGGATCGAACTGGGGACCTCGAGATGTCGCAGATAATTCTCATTCCTGTTTGAGCAGAAACGTCATATCGAAATATGAGACTCGCGTCATAACCAACTAGACCATAGAGGCGCGATGAAGATATCCTGGCGTGTATTCGGACTATCAACTAAACATGGTGAGAAGCAGTCTAGACTTGCCGACTGGTAGTCCCCCTTGGCTTGGCTGCGTTTTTTGATCTTTTGGTCCCCTCTCTACTGGGCCCAGGACAACGGGTTGCTTAAGAAGGAAAATGGTGTGATATGTTAACAATATAAACTACACGGTGGAACTAGCTTCTTGGAGGATGTGTTGAGCAACAACTAACTATTTCTGGGACTCTGTCTAACTCCCTAGTGGAGATATGCAATTCCTCAAATATGTAAAACCAGGCAGCATAACGTTCATCACTCGTGAATTCGTGGACCCCTCTTGTTAGGCATACCAAAAGGAGTAAAGGTATCCAATAATGAGGAGCAGGGAAAGAAAGAAAGATAGGTACTAGAAGCATTATCCTAAGGCAGAGCAGAGAATTTCAATGATAGAGAGAAGAAGAAAAAAGTAAACTCAATCAGGTGTAACTCCTCATAGCATCGATGTAACCAGTCCCTCCGCGTAGATCATGATCGAATGTCTCTGCCACGTCAAGAACACGTTTGATGTGCTCCATGGATAGAGGGGTTTTCTCGTTGACGGCAAGGGCTTGAGCTGTGCGGACGGAATTTTTGATCTGTGTAAAGGTTAGCTAAGTGCACAAAGTTTGATAGGAGGAGGGGTAACTCACCTGTCGTCCGTTGAGGTTATGGCGTGACAGAAGATCGTAGTCCTTGTCCGTAAACGTGGCTGTCTGTACACCATCCATAGCTTGAACCTTCTCAAGGAACATCTTCCATACACTGCGCTTGGCCTTCGTGGTGAGGTCACCGTAGCGCAGTGCGACGTGGATACGGGATTGGAAGGCGTCGTCAAACGTTTCCACCCGATTAGTTGTGAGGAAGAGAATGCCCTGAAAGTACTCAAGAAGACGAAGGAAGATGCTGACGAGTGCGTTGCGGTGGATGTCCTGGATTGTTCGCTTCTCCAAGAAGATGTCTGCCTCGTCAAGAAGGAGCACAGCTCCCCAAGAGTGAGCAATGTCCAGGATCTTGTTCAACTCTGCTTCTAACGTCCGCGAGTCTGTGCCGAGCTCGCCAGCGCTCACCATGTACAGGGGCCGCTTCAGAAGCTCTGCGATTCCTTCAGCTGTGAGTGTTTTGCCAGTACCCGGTGGGCCATGGAGCACAGCAACGAGGCCTTTGCCCTTTCCTTGAATCACATCGTCGATATTCTGTGCGGCACAGAAGGTGTGTGACTCCACCAGAGCCTTGACGATAGACTTTTGATTGTCTGGGAGGACGAGCGACCGGAACGCATCCTCATTCCATTCAATATCACTGATTCCGGAGATGCTGAATTCAAGCCATAGTTTTTCACTAAAAGCAAACCCCAGAACGACCGGGCTCGCTATAAGCAGTTCTTCTTCCGTGAAATCCCGCTCAGAAGCATCGCCGACTTCATCCATGTTCTCCTTTTGAATTTCGTTCCCGTTCTCGTCAACCTCTACCGCGACGACTTGAGGCCGGCCATCGTTGTCCCTAACAACCTTGTACTTGTACTGTGGTGAATCCGAGTCGCGGCGGTGAGCTTGTGGTTGATCCGACTCCGACCCTGAGACACAACAACACCCAGCATCGCTATCATCCGAGTCACCAAGAAAATCGGGGTCTTTAGGGCGGACCGTGCTGATGGGATAATTCGGATTGATCCGACGGTGGATGGCCGGGTCGATCATAACTCGCCCGTTGATATTGACTTTGATGACCGTGCGCTTCTTCTTATAGAATGCCATACCCTTATGGAATCGATAATTCATACCCCTCAAAGACACGAACTTCTTACCACGCTCAATGAGCTTCGCTTTAACCTCCTCGGCTTCGCGATGATATTTGAGCGGGTAACAGCCTAGGCTGGTGATCTTCCGGGCTCCCTTAAACGATTCGACCTCAGCTGCCATGGTTCCCATTCCGAACGTCTTGCCATCGTACTCGAGATATCGGCCTTCAATGCTATACCACTGACCTTTCATGAACGATGACTCCTTGGTGGCATACTCGATCTTGAACGCGCGAGGCTCATCCTGGTTCCCGTAAGTGGGCGCATACGCAATCGTGTTCGGTTTGAACAATGCCCACAGCAGGTCGAAGGTGATCGTATTTGCCTCCAGCAAAGGATATAGCGTCTTCTTGGTCTCGGCATAGTCTGTATCCAGGTATTTGATGAGAACTTTCAGATGGCTAGCTTTGATAGCTGCTATTTTCCTTGCCTTCTTTTTCTTCTCTGTCTTGGCCTGCTGCTTGAGCTCCTTCATATATTGGCGTGTTTCCTCCAGGTACAAGAAGAGCATGTTGGGATCGACCACAGCCGTCTCTTGCACCAGGCTGACACCCTTGACGCCATCCATGACCTTGCTCAATGCGTCGCGAAGGTACTTGCTCTTGAGATCCACAACCGTTTCCAAGTACTTGTTATCCCAGTCAAACTTGCGGCGAACAGTGAAGAGATACTGGTCCCATTCATTCACGGAGGGGTCATCGACTGTCTCGGTGAGCTTGAAGTTGTGGATTGTGTTGTCCCATACTATGCAGAGCCAGGCCCAGAAGTCAGCAATCATCTCCAGTTGCGCTGAGAGTGGGGAGGAGGAGTGGGAGGCACTACGCACATTGATCGACTCGTTTGAAAGCAACCTTTGAACCGGCCTTCTTCTTTAGCTTCTTGCTTTCCCCAAGTTGATCACCCAGAGATCGTCTCGCGCGCCCTTTACCACGTTTCCCTTCCGTTTGCGCCTGTTTTGACTTTAGTTTAGCCTTGGCCAGGGTGAGCGATATGTCAAGCAGTTCCGTATCGTCATCATCGTATTGTTGATCTTCAGAGGAGTCGCTCTTGGGATCAAGTATCCTGGACTTCTTTTTCAACTTGATCTTGTTGATGAATTTCTTCAGCTGTTTCTCGTCAAGGGAATCATCCTGCTCGGTTTCCTCAACATCCGACTCGGTGTCTGACTGAGACTCGTAGCGCGACTTGAGCTTCTTCTTTTTGTTACGCCTTTGATGTTTCTTCGCCTTGGCTCGTGTTAGCCTCCGCCGAGAATGCCGGTCGACTTCCGGCTCTGACGACTCTGATGAGGAGTCTTCATCTTCCGGGTCAGAGTCGCTTGAAGTAGTACTCTCAGATGAGGAGCTCAAGTCGGAGGAGCTGTCGTCGCTGGGGGTCACAATTGACGAGCTCTTGCCTGCACGGGACTTCTTCTTGGAGCTGCGAGTTCGAGCGTTGGGATCCTGTTCCTTTCCGGGGTGCTTCTTGCAAGCGGTCTTTTTTGAATTGCTCTCCGACACAGATACGGCCGGCTTCGCATCGGATTTTCCAGCATTGTTATCGACAGCTGGATCAGCTTCGTGCTTGTTTTCGGGCGTGTTGGCAGTGGTCGTCGTGTTCGGAGTGTCGGCCATGGCTTCTGGCTGCTGAGAGACTGGAGAATGGACCCACTGTGGAGCTGCGCGGAGCGGAGCTGTAGATGAACTTGAGGTTGTGGTTAGCGTTTGGACTTGTTTGCGCCTCGAACTCCCGGACAGAAGACTGCTGAGGGTTTCTTGAGCTTGGAGGGGGAGATGAGGATTTGCGGACATTAAGAATAATTTATAAATGTGAGTTGGAGCAGTTATGGGGCGCAAAATGAAAAAAGTTGAAAGGCTACAGATGTTGAACGATTGGGTGGGGAGCGGGAAGGTGCCAGTGGTGAACAGCTTCCAGCAAGAAGAAAGAAAGGCGGACGAAAGAGAAGAAGAAAAAAGGGACAGCGAGACGATCTATGAAGGTGACGCACTTCAAATAAAGACCACGATGCTTCAGTGCGTGGCCTGCCTTGCATCGACGGCCTAGAGGATTATTGGCTGGGGACAAGTGAAGCTGGTCTGGCGGTGTGTTAGTCTGGATCTTTGCTGGAAGCTTGGAAAAAAGAACCTTAGATGAGGATGGGGTCTATACGGGCTGAAGCCCACGAGATGTGGAGGATGAAAGGAGCGAACGGGGAGAGTCAGGAGTTGGCTTCTAATAAAGCAGAAATGCAGGCGGCCAGGCTGACAGGCAGAGATCAGCCTTATATAACTTCTGAGCAATGAGAACAGTCAAAAGAGAGCGACAGGGGATTATTGAAAAGCAATCAGCGCAGGCAGAGTCACCAGCTGGCAGGCAATACCTGTTGTTGCTTCACTCGAGCTGATGCCTGGTGAAGGCTGACTCCAGATCTGGGAGGGTAATGTGATCTGTGATCTGATGACTCCCGACCTGAAGACTTCCTGCGCCGTCCGTCGGCCACCTCTTCTTCGCCCCACGATGCACGTCGGCCTTCCTTGACCTCCTTTCATCGAGGCGATCGTCCCCAGCCTAGACGAGGCGCACTTTAGTCGAGCTTATCAGCTCCGTCTTGACTCTACCCCAACGAGCTGAAGGAATGAACAGGGGGTTGGTTTCTGGATAACATTTGGGGACAGTTGCAGCTTTAAAGCCAGGTACCCCGGGACAAGATTTTTGAGCTAAATACCTTCCAGGTCTCCAAGCTTGACCAATATACAGTATGTACGTTTGGGCATTTTTCCGTCTCGCTGCCCATCGAACAGCGCTCTAACCAGCTCCCATCCAGACCCGGCTCCTGGGTCTGCGTGCATACAACACCGTTCTTCCTCCCTCCGCGGACTCCCGGGGTATTCCTCCTGCGCATCCCCGGTGAGTTTCTTATTCCTACCATCTTCGGACGCAACTTGGCTGGTGATCGAGAGATTCATCCCTCGTCTGCTGCAACGTCATAATACAAAGTACCCGATTCTGGTCACCGGCGCTTCCCTCGCCAAACCGAGCCGCTAGCCCCGAAGCATCCCGCTCCCAAATTGCAGTCTGGAGCCTGGACACGGGAGGAACAAGAGCTGGGAGTATGGGCGGAACTTGGAAGGACGAGACCGACCACCGAAATTCTGGACCCGTGTTACACGAATCGCTGATCGTGAGGTTCCAGGAGAAAATGTAGCTTAAGTACGATGGGGCGAGCCTGACGAATGACATTGTTCATTTGTCACTTATTGCATGCAAAGCCATCAGTGCTCTGGCTAGTGCAAGTACTTTTCCCCCATGATTGCTTTTTACGCCATTATCGATTAGGTTAAGTCTGTACTGATGATGATCCTACGGAGTGGAGACGAATATCCGTACCATGCAAGTTGTTCCGACAGGGCAAGTACAAGCATTCCAACACCGCGAACAGTTCAAGTTGAGCAGCCGATTTCTCTTTGTCAAGCAGAGCAGGGGATCCCCGTCAAGAAGTTCGAACCCGACCTATGAGCTAGCGCTACCAGGAAGAGTCAGTTGTTATTTCCATTTGTTTGGCACCTGACAACTAGATGTCCGCTTCGATGGCGCTATTCACGGGCTGCGGATTGGGTGGAAAAGCGAAGGAATCGCGTCGCTTCACTTTCTTTTTTTAGTCAAGCATGAATGACCACTAAGCAAGGATCAAGCAGCTCACTGAACACGAAAAAGCAACCAAGCGTCAGGACTCACCTGTCAAACTAGCGCGCCAATCAGTTTTTCGCATAGTTGACCCTAGCTTATACTCGACCAGCTACACCAACACCATACTATCGTCAACAGCGATTCCCTCCATAACAAGAGAGAGCTCTACTATGAAGAGTTCATGTTGGTAGCCCGCTCGTGATTGTCTAAACCGTGAATTCTCCCTCAAATATGTAGCTATAGAACCGAGTAGACTGAGAATGAGAATCACTCCAACTACTTGGACTTCAGAACGAATACAGCTTCAGATAGACAACGAAAAGTGAAGTCTACGACCGACGATGCTAAATGCCTATTCCAGGCTCCTCACCACAGTCTCTCAATTGCTATTCAATTGCTACAACAATAGCGGGTAACAACACTCCAGCCCCGAGTGACACTTCCTTCACCCTCGCTGTTACTCTACCTAATTCATTAAACACTGACCACACTCACCCTCTCAAACATCAAGCATAACCAACCTCTCAGTCACTCCTCCTCCTCCCCCTCCTCTTCATCTTTATACCCCTCCTCTCCTCTCCTCTCCTACCCACCTACACTCCCTCGAACATCATCCTCATACTCTCAAGTCAACAACACTCTCCAACTCACTCAACATGAGCTCAGATACCTCTCGCGCTGGAACTCCCACCGAGGACTCCAATTCATTCACTCCCATCAACTCCCCCAAAGGCCGAGAGCTTGACGCAGCGATGAAAGCGAAGCAGGAGGAACAGGACGAGAACGTCTCTGCCTTGTCTGCCCAACCCCAGAATGTGAAAGACGTATGTAGACTTCTACTATCCATCTACCCTTCAAGGGCCCTCAGTACACCGTACAAACACGCAGAACCGCGCAGTTCCAGATTCAGCGAGCTGACAAGCACCATAGACCAAGTCTACCCCGGCCAAAAAGACCAGCACCACCTCTGCAAAGGGCTCTGGAGCCTCTTCCGCTCCTAGCAAGAGAGCCCGCAAGACCGCTGGCGACACTACAACCCCGACAAAGCGAGCCAAGAAAGACCGCACCGGCGGCCCCAGCGTCAAGGGAGCTAGCCCACGCAAAGCAGCACTCCCGCCCGTCCCCGCCTCGCTCGCCGAAGCAGGAACAGAGGACAAGATGATCCTCAACCTGCGCGACGTCGAGGGCAAATCGTGGACCGAGATTACCAAGCTGTTCATCGGCGTTACAGGGATTCAGGTGGGGGGGACTACGTTGCGGCTCAGGCATGCGGCTATGAAGGCCAAGTTTGTGGAGATTCCGGAAGCGGATGTATGTTGCTTTTACCCTGTTTCCCTCCTTTATCTCCATCTTCTTCTTCCTTCTCTTCCCCTTTGCCGGTATACTCTCTCGTTAGAAGAAACTAACCGTTGCGTATGTACAGGCTACCCGCCTCCTCCGCCTCAAGAAGGAAATCGAAGACAGATTCGAGTCTGAAAAGTGGGTGAGGATCTCAGAGGCAATTGTCACCGAGGGAGGAGGCAAGTATCCTACCGCGGCACTGCAGAAGAAGTTCAAGCAGTTGGATAAGGAGGGCGTGTCTGCTGCAACTATTGCAGCCAATGGTGGTGTTACTGCTTCAACGGCTGCTGTGAACAATGTGAACGGAGGAGACTATGACGAGATTGACGAGGATGAGGAGTAGTTGATGGTTGTGCCCTTTTCCCTACTTTGATCCACTGAGATCTACCGAGTATCTAATTGCATTTTGTTTTATTTCGTCTAGTTAAGGGGCATCGGAAGGAGAAGTTTGGTGGTTAGGTTGGGTTGGTTTCAGGGATTTATGGGCTCGGCGTTGGGAGGCTGGATACGATACCCCAAGAGGCAGCATAGGTGCAGGATTGGTTTCATCATAGTCTAGTGGACAATCAGTTTCAGAAGGGGAGCTTGGCCTTACTCTCCATTTAACAAAATTGAAGTGAATTCAAAGCTGAAATTCCTGGGTGACTCCATTCGATAACCCTACATGAAGATAACACCTCCGATAATGATACTCAGAACCAAACAACCTTGAGAAAGCCTGCCCAACCTAAGCGAGACTCACGCAAACAACCTGAAAAACAAACTTCCCTGATGCGCCACGCATGTTCATCAAGTAAGCAGCCTCATTCTGTACCAGACAAGAACGAAGCCAACCCCAGGAAGGGCTCAAGAAAAATAGGATGAAAGAGAAAGGGAAGGCTATAAGACGCTCAATTCCTGACGTTGGAGATCTAATCCATTCAAGGCAGCGGTGGCGTCCCTCACAGACTCGTCACTATCCGCTCTCGCGACGATTGGTGGGCGAATCTTGGTTCCGACGAAGCCGCGTCTATCCCGGCCTGTGCGACCCCGACCAAGCCAGTTATGTTTCAGATCTTTGCTTAGCGTCTCGATTTTATCCTGCGAGTCGTCGTTTGTCTGGACGCTCGCGAGGACACTCACGCACTGCAGCATCCGGCCGACTGTCTCGGTAATGACTTGCGACGTATCAGCGGTGGTTGCTCGGTGAATGATGGTTGGCCGCTGTGTGGGGGATGAGAAGGATTGAAAGATCAGCTGGTCTGGGTTTGAGGATGTGTTGGAGGCTGCCCGGCTGCGGTTATAGCCTAGGGAGTCGGAGGAGTAACTACCGGCTGTGTTGAGGAGAGTCGATGATTGTGAGCTGTAGCTGCCGAAGCCGCCATCAAGTGAAGCAGCAGTTGTGGGACGGCCGCTGTTACTACTGCTTTTCGTTGTTACGCTTAGGGCGGAGGTGCCAAGTTTGATGTTGTCAAGGCTGAGGCGGGAGAAGGTAGCTTTGAGACTGTCGTAGCGAGCCATCATGACCATGTCGCGGAATGCGATAAGGACAAGGTTGCGAACTTCGAGCTCGCACCCAGGGTATTCTCCTTCTAGAGCGACACCCCAAAACTCTTTCGCTTCCCGAGAGTTCATCACTGATCCGCATCCTTTAAATTCGAGGTCGAGGGGCAGGAAAACAGCCTGGATGAATGGAAGTATAGTCCCAAATACTAGCATCCAGATTTGTACAAGATGGGGAACCAATTTTTCATCAGGAACGCCATTGAGTGTATGGTTCAATGTCGCAAACCCGGCCTCGAGAAGCTCCCGCAAATCGTCAACAATAGCCGTTGGCGTACGTCTCTGCACGCAGCGCTGAATGTGGATGAGAACAAGCTTATTGAGGTCTTCGATCGCAATGCGCACGTCCTCGCCATCAAAGATGACTAAAAGCTTTGCCTTTAAAAAGTCCCATGCATCTTCATGGCTCATATTGTGGAGACCAAAGCCCTGTAACGTCTCGCGTAGTGCGGCTTCAGCGAGGATGCCTCCCGTGCTTCCAAGCGATGAGGGACCCGCAAATCCCCCTGATGCTGCACCGGCCATCGTCGAGTTTACTAGCCATTCAGGTGGCTCGGTTTCTGCAAGCGCCTTTTCTTCCCTCTTCTTGTCACGAAGCGCTCGTCCACCGTGCAGAAGATCCAAACCTCCCACCGACTTGCCAAAGGTAGTGGTCGTGGCACTCGGAGACGCCGGTGTGAACGAGTAGAGCGACTGGGGAGCGTTTGGATCTGACGGTCTGGAATTACTTGACGCAGACGAGAGTGGGAGGTTGAAATGATCGTCTCTGTCCTTCAGATCTTTCAATTTCAGTTTCTGGCGCGACAAGAAATGATGATGTCGATGCGCCTTGTCCTTGTCCTTCTCCTTCTCCTTCTCCTTGTCTTTCTCAGGGACCGCTGGGGGTTTATCAGCCGGTACAACGGTGCTCGCCGACGCATTAGACAAGCTGTACATGGACGAGTTATTCGAAGGAAACGTGTCTGCCAGGCTGGTCGTAGAAGCACTGACGATCCGAGTCAGTCCGCCCATTTTGTTCGGCGACGGAAGCGCCTTGTCCTTCACATCTTTATCGCGACCAATGACAATATGCTTGGGCTTTGAAAAGAGCTTCATCTTGGACTTTTCGCCCTTGTGCTTGTGCTCCCGCTCAGGGAGCGCATGTTCCATTCCCGGCGGCGGCATCCGCGGAAAGACATGGTTTGCCGCCGTCGTTGCAGCGGCCTGACCTACACCTTGCCCTGTATTTTGGAGATGCTGACCTGTCGAAGACCCAGGTCTTGGCAACATTTGCGAAGTTGTGGGCGGCGGCGGAGGGGGTGAGACCGAGCCATCGTCTGAGCCGTGTCCATGCACTGTTCGTTTCGAGGGTTGTTGTACAGCAGAATGCTGCTGGCTCAGCATAGCCGCCTGGGCTGCGATCCTTGAGGCTGAGAGCGTGGCGTCGGTTGTCGATGCGGTTGGCAGGGAAGGCTCGAAGAACCCCTGCGAGTGGTGACGCGAGCGCTTGTGCAGATCCGACGGGTGAATTCGCCCCGACGGCTTTCTGCTAGAAGAGTCATGGTGCGGCATGAAGGAGGTGGGCGAACGCGCGGGGGGTATCACGAGGACGGAGGTGCCGTTGTTGAGAAGGGGAGGTGAGCGGAGAGTCGGCCGAGGGGAGGAGGTCCCGGGGTTGTAGGGGGTCGCTTGGAATGCTGATATAGCCGTCGCATTCGAGATCACCGAGGAGGCATCACTTCCAGAGGAGCCTGGACGGTCGAATTCGTCATCAAAGGAGTGACGCGGAGGAACTGGCGAGCGGGAGGTTCGCTCTGGCGAGAGCGTGACGGGCGAGCGCAGCATTTGGGCGGAGGTTGGAACCATTGGAACGAGGCTGTGTATGTAATCGAGGGGCGTCGACTGCAGGGGTCGGGCGTCTACTCCGCAAGCAGCGCCATGTTCTGAGTTGACAATTGTGTTCAGCGCATTGGGAGGAGGAGAAAGTTGAAATTCAGCAGCCTAAGGCCCTGAGACGAGTCCAAACCCCCAACCAAGACTTAGGCCAGACGATCATTATTGTTGTCGATCGTTTCGCCTCAATCGTCTCAGCTCCGCAACACGCTGGACTCGAGCCTGTCTCCAGCCGCTTTCCGTTGCTAGTCTGCCCCGCCTACAATTTCAGAATTTCTCCTCTCCCACTCTCTCGCAACTTTTCTTCGCTGCAAATAATATCAGAGTCAGCACAAGCAGACAGAGTCGAGCAATAGCGAAATGCACCCCTCCACGGACCCCGGCCTGATGAATACCCTCAGCGCCGCATATTCCTCGCCGCAGCTGAATCGCACGTTCGAGCACACAATCCACTCAACCCCACCGAATCCCTCCCAAAAAGACGTGAAAACCAAGATCGCTTATCTCTCGGAGCTAAGAAAACTCGTTCCCGAGCTGCAGAATGATATAAACGTCTTCCTGACCCAGCAGATGGAGGAGGACAAAAACGCAGCCGAAGCGCAAGGCCGCCAGTTGTCTGAAAAGGAAGCAAAAGAGGAAGAAAACTACGGAGAGGAAGTTGTCGAGGACGATGCTTGAACACGCGCAGATCAAATGGTGGCTACATAAGTGTGGAAGCGCCGACAGCAGATGCACAATAGAAGACATCTATGACGAGGATCCCATCCCATCCCACCACGGGAACGCTATAATACATCGATAAATCGCTAATCAATATTGAGTCCTTGGATAATCTCATTACCCCTGGGTATCAAGAACAAAAGATCCACCATCTCACTCCAAGGGCTATCTGAAATGGATAACGGCGAAAATGCAAAAGACGCTCTCAAATGAATCAATGCCACATATCACAAATCTCGAATCTATGTACCGAAAACACATACTATCACGAAGAGGGCATGCGGCTGGCACAGCCTAGATGTACAACAGTATTACTATGGCGTGTTAGCAAGACCGACCGGCAACTGTTTGCAGGGAAGAAAGCCGACTTACTCAGGGAACACATTAATCACACTCCCGCCAATTCTTTTGTAACAGACACCGCAAACCCGTTCTTCGGTGACTGTGACATGCCTTGATCTCGATGACTTCCCGTCCGTTTCCTCGCCGACCAGCAGCTGCGCACGTGTCTTGATGTTTTGAACCTTGAGGAGGTTTGCAGTAATTCTGCTCTCGTTCAAAATTGTGTTCGCCACGCGCATGCGGCCCTTGAAATAGAACTCGAGTTCCTTGACAGGGAGGGATTCAGGGATCAAATCTAACGCAGAGTTGGCGGGCAGTCGGGATCCATGCTTGGCGAGAATGTCAAGGGCAGGGCCGTATTGTGGTTTGTGCCCATGCGGTGGGGTTAGGTACAGGGACAGCAAGGTCAAGTATATCGAGGGCCCTTCATCCGATGGAGCAAGCGCTGAATACTCCGCTGCTGGGCCGCTAGGTGTTGGCGTATCTTCTGTCCGGTGTAGATGATTGCAGTATCTGTTTAGGTTAGCACTCCGGCATAGCTCCTAGACTTGATTGGCGTACTCTTCTGCCTTATCGTAATCTTCAATCTTGAAAACATAAATCTCCAATGCCTGTCTATGCTGCCCCATCTTGCTGAATAAGATTGCACGGGCTTCGAAAAATTCCGGGTCTATCAAGCATCAGCTCTAGATATCGGGTAGAAGAGAGATTCCCAACTTACCCTCACGATCCAGACGCCCCAAAATCTTGGAAGGCGAGTACTGGTCGCTAGATTTCAATATGTTGATAAACTTCTCTCCCCACTCCAGGCAGTCCTCTTCACTCAAGAACTCATGCTCATCGCTTTTGCGTTTCTGCAGGCGGTCCAAGTAGAGACTAACAAGCCTCTGGTGCAAATCGGGCGTCAAGTCGTTCAACTCACCAGTAACATGTTCGAGATATCGAACAGCCAGCTTGACGTCGATTTTCTGCAGAAACCCAAGCACTTTGTCTCGGGGTAGGGTTTCCGCATTTTCAGTGTCTGCAAGGAAGATTTCCATGCCTAATTCGGGCTCCGCTCGGACGGGCCAATCTGCAAACTCCAGAATAAGATCGATTTGATCTGGGGGTAGATGCTGTAAATAAGCAATCATTCTTTGAGGGCCGTGCAGTTGGGGCGCCGTTTCTTTCTCAGAGTCGGATTGACCGAACTTTTTGAGCAGCTCGAGAGCTTGGCGATGCATCCTCTTGCCATATAAAAAGTCGATAAGATCGTTATGTCGGCCGGTTTCTTCAAGCTTTTCCATTACGACTTCCGGGTCGCAAAAGTTGGCTATGCGGAAAAGAGACCCTGCAAGAGAAGGCGTGGCATACATGTGGGATCTGAAAAGTGTTGTATCGACGAGCTTTGCTTTCTCGCGCAGTTTCTCGCCAAAGTCGTCTTCACTGTCTGTGGTCAAGCCGAGCAGCTTCATCACGGAAACAGTGTATTCGTCGTTTGCTGCGTTGGTCGGCGGATCAGCTACCTTAAGAGAGCCATCGGGATTCAAGAACCGTTGGAATCTCCGACGGACGTCGGCAAGGTATGCCTGCAGCTCGCGAACAGCAAGCTTAAGATCTTTCCCGGTAAGAGGTTTACTTGCGCGTGGCTCTTCTGCTGGCTTTCCACGGATGCTGCCCGAGTCACTGCCGCTTCCTTCATCGCGCGTTCGAAGAAAGGACATCATTGACGGAGTATGGTTCAAAGCTTTGGCAGGAGGTGCCTCCTCTGAATGATTTCCGTCGACTTGCGTTTGACCATCTTGAGGTTTCGGTTGGCTTTCTGTTGTGCTCTCTTCTAGTTCATCTTCCTCGTCGTTGATAGACGTCAGATTGCCGGCTATAATCCTAGGGTAGAGCCGTATGACCGTCTCCGGAGGCGCAGAGACGTCGGTAAAGAGCTCCAGGGACTGTCGGTATTTCTGTAGACTAAATAGGCCCTGCGCCTTTTCGAGTTTGATCTCGCGTATTCGACCTTCTTTGTCTCTGAGCAGAGCATCTTCGAGCATAGTAGCGAGACTGATGGCCTCATCAAGATAGCCCTTCTCTACAAGAGAATCGATCTGGCTGTCATAACCCAAAGCTTCCATTCTCCATATGATTCGGTCACTTGCAACCAAAAATCCTTTGCCGGCATGGGCTAAGCTTATCGTAGGTTGGCCAATGTGCATCGTATTTGCGGACGGCAGTGAGATGGACTGAAGCAACGACAACGTTTCTGGATTGCGGACTTCCAACATCCCCTTCGAGGACTCGTGCAGCGCCAGCAAAAATGGATATGAGTATCCTATATCTGCCGGCGCACTGCTCCATGGGATCTGCCGGCGCCCTAAAGAGTTTCCTTCAACATCAATAAATTGCGTATTGATATCCTTGGCCAACAAGGCCTGCCCTTCGCTGAGCCGCGCGGCCAGTGGTTTCGGAGCCGCACCACCAATCCCAATGTAGCTCATGCTGGCGACACCAACGCCCGCCAGACGTCCGGTTTCCTGTCCTCCAGGACCTCCGATGCTTCCCGGCCCGACTAAATCAGTAACCGTTTTCGTCTCAATGTCCACCAGCACAAAGTTCGAGCCCAGCCCAGCCACCAGCCTCGCCCCAGAAACCCAAGTAAGGGTCTTTATACCACTCACAAGCGTCAACTCGGCCGTGTCATTGTCCAACTCCATATCCCGCCAGGACCACAGAAGTATCTTCCTCTTGACGGCGACCGCAAGGCGGGACACGATCGATGGAACACCGGTTTCGGGATCATTGACAATATTCGACGTCACAGCAAAATTCGTGGCCCCCTTTGTCCGCGTAAGTTGCTCCTGGAGCTCGTAGGTTTGCAAGTCATGTATGGATATGTATCCGCCGGACAAGGAGACAAGGAGCTTCGCCTCCTTGATCAACGCCAGCTGCTCAATTTTATACCGCGAGAACTTCTCTAATTCACGTAATAAGTCCGTCTGCTTCACGGTTGTTGTTTTTGCGGCTGCTTTTTTGTGACCGCCGCTATCCCCGTTCTCCGTTGTGGGCTGTCCGCTGCCGTCACCGTCGTCATGGCGGTTGTTATTCTCCGTAGCTTGATGCGGCGCATCGTGCTCGACTTCGTTGACTCGGTAGATTCGTAAGCTTCCGTTGTTCAGTCCGACGAGGACTTTGTCGCCGTAGGCAAGGACCGATTCGATTCGCGACTTGTCCCGTTGTTTGAGCTCGACGAGAGGCCGAGCTGTGAATGCGGAGAGCATGGTTAGTTGGGCAGCGATTTTTATGGTGGTCGTCGCGCCCCTTGACCTTCAATAAAAGAGACTCGAGTCATGTCCAGCGCGTAGACGCCAGAGATTAAAGAGCGCAGCTTGCGAAGCAGCTCCTCATGCTGGCAGTCGTCATTCGGGGAGTTGAGCTTCATTGCTCCGCCGCCAAGCAAGATGATCCCCCCGAAACGCTTCCCGCCTCATGTGACAGCCTGAGGCATTGGAACAATGAGTTACCATTCCTATCCTATATGAATTGCTTGCTAGCAAATTGAGTCTGAATCGAACCTTCAGTGGAGAATTCTATCTACATGAATTTTACTATAAGCTAAAAACGACTAATTCCGCCAGGTAGCAAAGTCGCTGTTCCAAACAGCGGGATGATGTGTGACAAACGAGGGAACGCCTTTTCTCTTCGTGTAAGAAAATATTCTAATAATGTCACCGACTGAAATGAAAGGATAAAAGAACCGGAGAGACCAGGCATGCTTTCGAACGGAGACGAGGCAATTCACATAGGTGGCAGCGGCAGGGAACGGCATAACCAGAAGAAGTATGATGCACGAATCGCAGAAGGCGCAGCCTCCAAGCAGTACGGCAGACCAAGAAGACGGAGCCCAGGCAAAAATACCCAAGCAGAATATATGATTTAAGGAGGAGTCCTTAAGTCTTCACTTCAGTGGGGTAGTCCTGGTGTTTTGCGGATGTGCCCTTAGCACGCCACGTTGAAACAGCAGGAATATCAGCCTTGAAGCGCTTCTCATCGGTTCCGTATGCGCGAGGTGTGAGCTTGATCAGAGTATGTAAAGGTACCTCCGTCCACGGGCTTTTCTCCTGCGGAATGTTGAGGAAGTATGCATAGATACAGCGCAGGACGGCTTGGTGGGTGACGATGATGACGTTCTCACTGCGTTCCAGCTCCATGATGATGGGCTCAAGCCGAATCACGACGTCGCGGTATGATTCTCCTCCACGGTAGCGGTAATTGTACTTGTCATCGTCTCGAGCTGCGAAATCTTCGGGATACTGCTCTGCGATTTCTTCATATGTGAGACCATCGCAAACTCCAGAGTCAAGCTCGTCGAGGGCTTTCCATTCCAGCTTCTCGTAACTGGTTTCGGCAGCAAGGTGTCGGGCGGTTTGAATCGTACGCTTGAGGGTTGAAGTCCAAATCACAAGCTTGGTGTTCGGTGGGACACCAGACTTTCTGAGGAGGCCTGGAAGGGCCTTGGCATATGCCTCTCCGCGCTCAGAGATGCTTGAATCACCTCCAATTTTTCCTGTCAAATTATACTGCGACTCTCCGTGCTAGAACATGTCAGCGAGGCGTACGTGAAACTGTTTGCGACGACATACCCGAGAAAGCCAAATTGAACGGGGTTTGATGTGAAGATTCTGAATGTAATAGACCAAGCGGCTTGACAGGTAATTCTTGATCTGGTTTATAATAACGGTAGAGCCGACGTTAATGAGCTTGACATAGGTAAACTCCTTCTCGTCATCGTCGATGGCCTCATACACCTTCTCGTAATTACGAATTCGATTGCGAAAGTCCAAAGCAGCAACTTCGGGGTCCTGCCCCTTGTAATCGGGCGATGTGGTCTTCACTTCCAGGATATTGTTCATGATAAGTTCTTCATCATCACATACTGACTCGACGAATAGCGTCTCAATACCGGCATCACGGCATGTTTGGTGGATCCAGCGGCGTCTTTTCTTCGTCGAATTTGTAGCGTCGAGAATCGCAACGACGCCTTGGCCATCCTTGAACCATTTAATCATATCTGTGATGGCCGCCTCAGCAGCAGCGCGCCGCATCTTCTCTCCCTCTGAGTTATGAGGATCAAAGAAATTGGCGCTGGGTTGGGGAGTAGCATTTCTGCGGTACGTCCCCACATTGAATATGTGAGCCTTCACGCCAACCCAGGCAAGATAGCGCATTGCTGTATGCATTAGCAGTACTTCAATAATGGATGCTGCAAGGACATACCTTTTCCGGCTATGAGACTCTTGCCTCTGGCCGGTAAACCGACCATGACCACGCATATTTTTGAATCATCTGACTATAACCGACATCAGTTCTTGAGAAGGATTATAGCCTGGCCTCGGTTTTAGGGGTAACAGCGGATGAGCATTGGCAATTGGGAGGACAAGGATTGAGACCAAGCGCGCGTGTGGACACTGTGGAGAGACACGGGCAGACTTACACTGGCAAAGAAGGTCTTATGACCGCTCCCGCTCCGGATAGCCGACATGTTGGGCGAAATTTGGCTCTTTGACCCCGGCTCTTGAGGACCTCGGCCAGCCTTCCCGACCGGACTGGCAAACAAATGCTGGGGACGAAATTGCGGAGGTAGCAATCTGGGTAAAGCTCCGTAGAATTGGCTTGTCCGAGAAAATTTCCGGTTTTTTCGAAGTCGCAACGTATCTCAGAAAAAATATCACACAATCGATAATAGTAGATTTGGTTGGATGCCAAATATGTTTAACCTAACAGTCGATGCGGTGAGCAAGCAAGAGTCGCAGTGAACCGGCGCAGACGTCATACCGCGGGGCAGTGGCTAACCCGTGGACAGAGGTGGGAGTTGCGACTAAAGAGAAAGAGAGGGGAACAACGCAGGCAGGACGTTATATAGCGAGCGAGGAGTCAGCCGCGGCTCCAGATCTTCACGAATTTTCAGCCAGGAGGAGTGAATCTCGAACATTGATCGACTCACCAGAGAAGCAACGCCTGACTGAGCCCCCCACGTGATCCATATCCATTGTCCATTTTCGTGCTCGGGTAAAGTCGCTCCCGTCGTTTTCCTTTCGCTGGCCCTTCTATTGTTGGTCAATGATGACAAGAATGCCATTCAGAAAACAATCAGCATGGCGCATTCTCTCATCAGGCAGAATCAAGAACACAATGGTCAATCAGGCTCTGCTGCTTCATACTGCGCTCCTACACTAGCCGGTCCGAATTGGGCGCCGGTAAAGGGCCGAAGCCTCCATCCTTGGTTGATCCGCGGATATTTGAGTCGCTCTTCGAGTCTCGACAAATCACGACCGGAGGCTACCGATCTAATCTCAGTGCGTCGGGATTGGTCGATAATTAGGCTTGCAGCTCTCGATCGATATGCTGCAGGGTTGGAGAGATTATGCCACATACAGGGTTGAACCCTGCCGATGCGACGAACAGAAGCTTGGATGGTCACTCTAGTATCGCCAATAGCTGAGCGACGGGCTACTGATTTTCAGGCCACGAGACTACCATCTTGTGACCATCGAGCATTTAAGTCCGCGCAAAGCCCACCCCCCGCAATACGGCTTGATCGCCCGGAGTACTATCTGTTGATATTGATAATTGATGTCCACCGATGAACATGACCACTATCTTCCAGAACGCCCGGGTATTCTGCCCTTCTAGAGTGCCCACGACCAGCCATGGCTTTGCAGATTGCCTGGTGATAACAAACAACCGCATCGCCTATGTTGGCTCTCGGAACAAGTTCGATCCACCCCAGGATGCTGTCGTCGTCGACCTCCAAAATCGGACTGTGATGCCGGGTTTTATCGACGCCCATGTCCATCTTCTTCAATACGGCATGTCCTTGCGCAAACTCGACCTCATCGCTTGCACCTCGCTCGAGGAAATCCGAGAAGCCATCGAGGCGTATGCTCAGAACCATCAGTCTATTCCTCGCATCTTGTGCCGTGGATGGATCCAAGGCACAATCAACGGAGAGCCGCTAGCTAGTATGCTAGATAATATTGATGCACGTCCTATTTATATCGAAGCTGTCGATCTTCACTCGATGTGGTGCAATCTTGCAGCTCTCGATGAAATGGAAGCCCATACCACTCCAGATCCCTCAGGAGGCACGATCCACCGTGATGAGAACGGCCAAGCCTCGGGTCTCCTGAGCGAAGGAGCCGTGATGAACTTTGTATGGCCATTCCTAGAGCGCTTGACCTCAAAAGAGGATAAACTGGGTGCCCTGTGCACAGCGATCGAGACATACTCCGCTGCCGGATATACTGGTATCGTGGACATGGCTATGTCCGAGGACACTTGGGATGTACTGAATTTCCACCGCCAAAACCATGGATTTCCTTTCCACATGGCCGTTCACTGGCTTGTCCCCTTCTCCGAAGATCAAGGGATCAACTTTAGCTACGTTGATCGAGCCATTGAGCTCCGCCACCAATTCAACGAGCCCGAATTCTGCGTCGCAGGAATAAAACTTATGTGTGATGGTGTCGTCGAAGGTTGCACCGCTGCGCTTCGTCAACCTTATGGCGGTAAGAAAGATCCCATCAAACCAATCTGGCCATCTGAAATGATGTCCTCGGTCATTAACCGCGCCGACAGCGCTGGCCTTCAAATTGCAATCCACGCCATCGGCGACCTCGCCGTCCATCAAGCAATAGATCTGCTCTCGGCCGTCAACGCACAAGACCATACCAGGCCCCGTCGACACAGAATTGAGCACCTAGAACTCACCTCCCCAGAGGATGCAAAACGCCTTGGCGCATTAGGAATAACAGCTTCTATCCAGCCTGTTCACTCTGATCCAGCGTTCTTCAAAGCTTGGCCTGATCTGGTTGGCCACGACCACTGCAAACGTGCATTCGCATATAAGGACTTCCTTGACGGCGGCGCAACACTGGCCTTTGGTACTGACG
This sequence comes from Aspergillus carlsbadensis, assembly GCA_025688815.1. NCBI lineage: Eukaryota > Fungi > Ascomycota > Eurotiomycetes > Eurotiales > Aspergillaceae > Aspergillus > Aspergillus carlsbadensis. The sequence continues at coordinate 99,779 of MU628244.1, forward strand.
CGCCCACAGCAGCTCATCTCCCATTTCCAAATCTGTTCAATGCTACAACGCGGCGATCCGCGGTTGAGTTGAAAAGTCAGAAAACGCTCAACCCCGAATTCGCATTGGAGCTGGTAGATGCTGTTGCAGCTGTCACAAAAGGTGCGGCGTATTCAAGGTTCGCAGAAGGCTGGACGGGGTCATTGAGCAAGGGGCTCAGTGCGGATTTCGTTGTTGTTGATATGCACTGGGAGGCGGAGAAATTACTCGAGGCAAGAGTTTGCCAGACTTGGTATCGAGGTGAGAAGGTTTTTGATATCGAGATTGATCCAGAGGGGGTGACATGACTTGATATTCTCGATGCCAATTCTCTGCTTGAGCTTTCTTTAGTATTTGTTGATCTTTATATTTGGCCTTCTTGTACATCCTTCAATTAGCACATGCCCCGAATGCAATGAAGCCCAAATACCAGTAGAAGAACCATTTATACATATGCCGAATCCAAACTGTATGCCTTATCCTTAGTTAAAAGTCATGCTATGCCATAAACATCAATACCATGCATCCAGCGGTGTCATGCCATATTAGTTAGTTAGTGTGCATATCCGTATCTCATTTTTTTTTTTCAAGAAAACCCCCAATTCATGCAGTCAAGTCAATCATATCCATACCCATTTTCAATCCATCTCAAACAAGACACACCCCGTCCAAACCCCGCTCCAGTCTGAGATAGATCCAGTTACCCATCTCAAGCCTCACCACCAACCTCCCCTATCCCCGCACCACCCCGACTAAGCACAGACGAAGTCCAACGCCCCCTACGCTCCCTCTCACCGCCATCCTCACCACCATCTCTCTCCTTCGACCCAGAGGCGGAGTTCCACGTCTCGCCCCGAGCCCTCTGCACCCGGATCCCGGAGCCCCAGGGTCCCTCGACGCCGTTCAGCGCGGCCATGGCGTTCTGTGCGTCTTCGACGGTGGCGAAGTCGACGAAAAGGTAGTAGTGGTCGCCCGATTCGAAGCGTTTGGCAGGGTGTGGGGTGAAGAGTTTTGTGATGTTCGTGCTGTTTTTGAGTAAAGTATTAGCCATGTGGATGCTCTTTAGTTATGTGGGGATGTCCGTCGATTGTGAGCGGTTTGAAAAAAAAAGAGGAAGCAGGGCACGTACATAGTGTAGTCCTTGAAGAACGCAGTGATGTTAGTTGTGATCGCCTCCTGATCTGTCAGACGCGGAAGTCCACCGACGTATAACCGCTTGCTCGAGTCCGAGTTGGCGTTTCCGTTTCCGCTCCCGAACTTCGAGGGTGTGCTGGGAGCAGATGCAGAAGCATCGTCTCTCCTCCACCGGTCTGCGTTGAACGGCGACGTGCGGTTCCCGTGAGGCGAACCGGAGCTCAGGCCGTCACTCCCTGTACCCGTGGTACCATTTAATGTTCCGGTCCGCTGTTGAGCACGCTCACTGGCGCTTTTCACGACACCGGGCTTGATCTTCACGGGGCGGCCGAGGAGATCGGAGCCGTCGAGCTCGTTCATGGCGCGCTCGGTGAGCTCCTTGGTTTGAAGGTCCACGAAGCAGTATGAGGGGTTGCGGCCGGAGAAGGGGTCGATTGAGATGTCAATGCGGGCGCTGTAGTTGAGCGGCGCTCATGTTAGCCTCATTCTTTCCCACACGAGCATACTTCCATAGATCACAAAAACATGGCCATTACGGGAACGGGCACCTACGTCTCAAACCCTGCGTTATTGAAAAGCGTCTGCACATCCTCCATCTTCGCCGTATACGGCATGTTCCCAACATACAGCCTCCGTCCCTCGGAGATGGCCTGCGGAACGCGATTACCACCAAATGATGATCCCCGCGGCGTACCCTGAGGCTGACTATTTTCCTGGTTGTTGTCTCGGCTTGTGCTCGGCGACGGTTCCTCGCCCTTCACGCGCCAGTTCGGTGAGTTGAATGCGCGGCCTGTTGTCCGGACGCCATTTTGGTATTGCTTTTGCGGAGCTAGAGGGAGACGGTGTTAGTTGGCTTTTTATCTCATTCTCAGGCGTGTCTTGTGTTCTCTCTCTGGGATGCGCCACGATTGGTTTTGAGGCAAGACACGGCGCGCAGATCAACCCGTTGAGCATAGATAGATGGATAGAGTCCTTAGTAGTACACACTTTGTAGCTGTGGCGCAGGACTCTCGGGAGCGATGTCGGCCATTTTGACGGATTGGAGTGAAGGTATGAGATGAGGGAGATGAGATGTAGCAATCGAGTACGGTGGTGGACCTGTATAACATGGGAAATAAGCCCAGATGTTCAATATGCCACTTCCTCCAAGTCCCTATCGACAATCGCAAGTGGGGGAAGACTCAGATAAACCCAGACAAGCAATTGCTCACTCACCAAGTATGAAAGTCCAACTCAAGGTCTCAGAAGTATGTCTTCCAAGCCCGTCTCAATTGGCAACCGCGAAGAAAAATTCCTGACTTCCAAAAGCAGGGCGAGAATTCCCGTGACAACAGATTCCACAGGCAAATAAATTCGAACCAAAAAAACAATCCCGATATCGAAACCTGCGTCAGCGCAAAAAAAATCTCAAAAATCTAGAATTTGTCCTCCGCAAATGTCACAAACGAGGCAAAGGCAGCAAACATGTGGAGTGACTCGGGGGATTTTATTGCTCCTATTGGTCCGGTAAGCGAACAATGTGGCGGGCGCAGAGAGCCAAAGCGGATTTGCCTGGATTCTTTTTTAATTTTCGGGTGATTCGATCCAGGGACGAGTGTTGATCTTTTTCCTTTCAGATTTTGGGGCCGTTCGTTTTCTCAGTTTTTCTCTCAATGACAACAGCACAACTTCATGACTGTTTTGACCCAATGAGCGCATCGCGTTCTGGATTAGATCAAGCTATGATGATGGCTTGATTATTGGGTCTAGGACTCTAGGTGAAAAAGTAAAGGTAGGACGAATTCTTCCCCTTACCCCAGCCAGCCTTATGATGAAGCAAGATTTCACACAGACCTGTTCTGAGATTTCTCCATGCGGAGCTACAATCGTACCCACTGCTGTCTGACTGGCTACCCTCCATTGTCTTATTGCATGTTCACTTCTTTGCTGCAACCACACTGATTTAATGTCGAACAGATGAAGATCGGAGTCCTCGACTGGTCTTCCAGTACGCGGGGATTGTAGGAAGATCGAGCATCTTGGTAGATTTCTCATTGCGATCATGTTCATCTATACATATACATCATATATCATTTACCGGGTATCCAACACTCCTCATCTCTGTAAACTTAAGAAATATCCAAGTCAAACTGTATTAAACCCAACATCGGCCAGATTCGCCGAAGAATCTTCCCGCTCGTACAAAATCTCCGCCTGCACTGGCTGTCTCAGTATGTACCTCTTGCAGAAGTACGGGATTTGCCGCAGGCCATACTTTGCATGAAACCGCGTCGAGACCGAAAAAACCTGATCCAGCTCCTCAAGCGTCTTGCCCTTCGTCTCCGGCATGAACATCAAAATCAGCCACCAGCCAACTATACACCAGCCGGCATACCAGCTAAAAGCGCCCTGTGGTTCAAATGCTATGCGTAGTGATGGCCAAGTAATAGCTAAGACGAAGTTGAAGAGCCAGGTTGTTGCGGTAGCGAGGGCCATGCCGTAGGAACGGACGTAGAGCGGGTAGGCTTCGGCCGAGTAAGTGAATGGGACGGGGCCCTCGCCGACGGAATAGAATACACCGAAGAGGTATGTTCCTAGGGCTGTGCATCCCAGACGGGCGTTGTCTCCTGTCCCCTCTGGGATCCAGAAACTGAAGCCTGTGAAGAACATGGAAAGGGCCATTAGCGGGAATGTGCTTAGCAGCAGGTTTCGTCGACCAAATGTATCAATTGTGTATACAGCCGGTATGGCAAAGAGCCAGTTGATCAGCCCCCATCCCAGTGATGCTGTTAGGGCTTTTCGCTGGTTCGAGGACGTCAATTTGAGGTGTCCACTGGTAGTCTGCAGAAATATCTCCGAGGAATAGTAGGCGAGGACATTAACCCCACAGAACTGCGCGCGTTAGCCCTTGGTCAGAAGACGGGAACTGCTGCCATACCTGCTGCATGAACATGACAATCTCAGAAGCAAGCATAGCACGTCTATTACGAGGCACATTGATCAACTCCAGTAGCTTGTTTTGCCCTAATTTCATGGCGTTTTCCGCCTCCAGCAGGGTATACATGTAGTACATATCACGAGCTGCCTGGACCTTGTTGAAGCGCAGGTTGCACATTGACTGGTAGGCGCGGTCATAAAGCTTTCGCGACATATACCAACGGGGTGACTCCGGGCATGTAAAAACAAAACAGCAGACGACCAGTGCGGGGAACAAGGCAGATGCCAACATCAGACGCCAGTTAAGACCAATGATGCCAGACGAATCCGGAACCTGGAAGAAAGCCAGATCGGCAGCATAGCCTACTAACGTTAGCAATAGTCCTATCTAGTGTACGACTACCTACCAAACATGATTCCAAAAGCCGTCCACATCTGCCACTGCATGACAAGAGCACCACGAATCGCCGGCGGTGCAGTCTCGGCCGCGTAGACCGGTACGGTAGCCGATTTGGGACCAATTCCAAAGCCCAGCGCAAACCGAGCAATGAAGAGGTGCCACCAAGTATTCACAAATCCCTGCCAGAGGCATGTCGTGGCGGAAAAAATGCAGGTTATAAAGATTGTCCCCCGTCTGCCGAACCATGAGTTAAACGGAACTGTGAGCCAACAGCCGACAACTGCACAACATAGATACGGCGCAGCATTGATGAGTCCTGAAATCCAATTGTGCCTCGGAATCCTATCATCCTCTATCCCGAACTGGTGTTTGTAGAAGATCTGGGCACCGTTGACGACGGTTTCATCTAGCGGCGAGATACGTTAGCAGTTGTCCTCATATGCGGGAGAATGACTTACCCATTCCTTGAACAGCAGCCGACAAGGAGCACAGTATAATCACCAGATACATTGTCCACGGTTGGGACCATCGGTGCTCAAACTCATTTCTCAAAACTTCGAGCTCTTGTGCCGTCAGACCAGGAACACTCTCAAACTTTTCTGGCGCTTGAGCCAGTATGGCACCAATCGCAAAAGCGCGAATGTCATCCTCGTCACCTATCTGGTTTGTGATAGCAAAGTTGATTCCCTGTCTGCGGAGTTCCTCGTGAGAATAGCCAGCAAGCGGGTTCGCAAGTTTCGCATTCAGATTCCGACGAGCGCGCTCTGCTGCAGTCCCGAACGCGCGCTGTGGTACAAATCCTTTATTGCTTTCTGGTGCATACTCGTAGTTCTCCGCTCGAGGCTCAGCGCCAATGTCCCCCAAGGGGCTGGTATGGTCTTTTGTCTGCATCCGGGGTATAGATGCTCAGAGATTTTGCGTCGCCAGGGGAGGAGCTTGGAGGCACGAGCTATTTCAATGAAGCAAATAAGGGCCCCCCAGATTAGAGGGCGCCTCCGGTAAGCGCAAATCGATACCAATTCCGGAGATCGAAGTCGCGGGGCCGAAAGCACAGTGACAACAATCGACAGATGGCAACACTTCCGCTCTGGACTATAATTGGCACAGGTCCACAAGCTAGGCACACGAAGGTCAGCCACGGTATAACAACTTTCCTGGGTAAATCCTACCAAGGTCAAATGAGAGGAGAGTTCCTTTTGACTCGATGCCGCAAGCGGATAAACACAAAGAAGCAGGAGCACATGCGTGTCTAATTTCGAAATTGGGGTGCAAGACAAAGAAGGAGATAAAGAAAGCCGGAAAATCCAAAACGGGGGAGAGAAAGACATATTGGCGAGCTGATGCTGGCGCACAGCGGGAATTATGTGTAGGTTGCTGGGCGCCCTGGACGGGTGCATGGGCACGAGGGAGATGACCAGGCTCGACACAGACGATGTCGATCATTCTCTGGACTGCTGATTCTTCTCGAAGCCCTGTCATCAGAGGATTGTCGCTCCGCTGTGATTGGGCCAGAGAGCGTGGGATTGCAGCATTGACCGACAAGTGGTGCAGTCGAGGAGGCAGTGAGACTCGTGTTCTGCCCAATGACGAGCCGGGTCGACTAAGAGGCTGCTGTCAAGACGGCTGGCTCGTGGCTGTGGACTCGGACTCGAGAACGAAGAAGATGAGATGGAAGCACTGTCCGCTAATAATAACTGCTTTTGGGGCGTTCCTGGACGAGACAGTGAAGCACAAGCATGTGGAAATGGGAAGACCGACCGAAGGCTGACGGGAGGCTGAAAAGCTGCCCAGAGTATTACAGCTTCGGGGCGTATTTTCTTCTTTGCTTTTGTCTCACATTCTGTCCTTTTTCAGTGGGAGTCGGAATTTATCTATTGATCATATACTCCGAATTCCAGTCCAATCTCCGTGATGGGTCCAGAAGCGAATTTTAACCTCCGATTCAGCTCCCGCCTGGACACCATCTGAGCACTGAACAACTAACAGCCTGAGGGACGTGTTACAATATCTGTACGAGGAGCATTCAAGTCTCATGAGTACATTGTCACACATATCATAGCTCCAACTCAGCGACTTCAGACAGTACCCTTATATAATGAGTAGCCAAGCGACAGTAAACTACAAGTTACTAGTAGGAGATTAGGAGTGGATTCCCCAGATCTCCACAGTGGCGCTGCTTATCAGGATTCAGGATTCAGCAGTGGTTATCAGTTTTGCGGGGAATCCTGGCGGAGGAGGCGGACCGCGCACTTCGGATCGCGTTCCGACCACATCTCGAGAACATCATCACCTTGCAATACAATACCTGGAGCGAGGGTTCCGATATGGTCTCAAGATCGGCTGAGAGCTCTCATAGGACTCTCGTAGGGGATACTTTGAGCGGTTGTACGGCACGTCTCCCCGGATATATAAACCTTCGGTGTGCCACTCCCAGTCTTCGCTACAGAACTTGAATTCTAAACCTCTCATCAAACACACCCCCACCCCCACCCCCACCCCAACCTTCCTCATACTTCATTAAACACAATGCTCGGGAAAATCGCTCTGGAGGAAGCCTTTGCGCTTCCGCGCTTCGAAGAGAAAACACGCTGGTGGGCGAGCCTCTTCGCCACAGACCCAGATACCCACACCAAGGAGATTACAGACATCAACAAGATCCGTGTTGATTTTGCCGACAAGCATGGCGTTGGATACCAGATTCTCTCGTATACCGCGCCCGGTGTTCAGGATATCTGGGATCCCGCCGAGGCGCAAGCCCTCGCTGTTGAGATTAATGATTATATCGCCGAGCAGATTAAGGATAAACCTGATAGATTCGGGGCTTTTGCGTGAGTCTTCCATCCTGTTCCTTAAACGTGTAATTACGACTGAACGGGTGCTAATAACTATCAGTACACTATCAATGCACAACCCTCAAGAAGCCGCCGCTGAGCTCCGCCGCTGCGTCGAGAAATACGGCTTCAAAGGCGCCCTCGTCAACGATACACAGCGCGCTGGCCCTGACGGCGACGCCATGATCTTCTACGACAACGCCGACTGGGACATCTTCTGGAAAACTTGTACAGATCTCTCTGTACCCCTCTACCTCCACCCCCGAAACCCCACGGGCACAATCTACGACAAGCTCTGGGCAGAACGCAAATGGCTCGTTGGCCCACCCCTTTCCTTCGCTCAAGGCGTCTCCCTACATGCCCTGGGAATGGTAACAAACGGCGTCTTCGACCGCCATCCAGAGCTCCAGATCATCCTCGGCCACTTGGGCGAACACATCCCGTTCGACATGTGGCGGATCAACCATTGGTTCGAGGACCGGAAGAAGCAGCTTGGGCTTGCGGAGACGTGCAAGAAGACGATTCGGGAGTACTTTGCGAGGAACTTCTGGATCACGACCTCGGGGCATTTCTCGACGACGACGTTGAATTTCTGTATGGCTGAGGTTGGGGCGGACCGGATTCTGTTCTCGATTGATTATCCGTTTGAGACGTTTGGGGATGCGTGTGAGTGGTTTGATGCCGCGGAGTTGAACCTCGTGGATAAGGTGAAGATTGGTAGGGAGAACGCGAAGAAGTTGTTCAGACTGGGGGCTTACAAGGATTCGGAGGCTTAGTTCGTCCCAAAAAGCAGTGTCCAGGGGTAGAAGCTGAAGTCATAAGAGAGTGGGATGCATTCTTCTGAAGGAAAGTCTATCTACATGTTATTCATGAAAGCTGTCATAAATAAGACGACATGACCATTGATTCACGGCCATTGCCATGATCAGATGCTCGTCCGTAACATGAGTGAACTACCTAATATCCTCAGAATCCATAAAGGCAGTATGCCCGACTCGGTCCGGTTTGGTGATATTTTTTTTGCGGGGGTTTTGTTCTTTTCGAATGTTTTTGCAATTTTGCGATTAGGGCCTTGACCTTTTTTTTGTGCTTTTCGTTTTCGAGTATTTTTTTTTTTGGATGCTTTGTGTTTTCGGATGGTTTTGTGGTAATCATACAAGGTATTGAAGGAGGTCGATATTCGGTGCTGTCTTGTGCTCAACGGTACCGAATGACGTCTGTCGAAACAGGACCACTAGACAGCATAAAGCACTGAAGCCTTAAACGTGAGGTGGAAGATGACCGTGACCGTTTCCTGCAATGTGGGTATGAGGCCTGTGACAGTGCAGGTGATCTCCGGGATTGTAGTGGTAGGGTTGGGCACGCTGAGTGCGGATAAATGGGCCGTGGAAAGGGAGACCGTGTTCCTGATACTCCGGAGTGTGTGACATGACGCGGGCACGTCCCCAGCGACCAGGCGAGTGAGGACGTTCACCGCGGATAATCTCGACCATCGAATGGATGTAGCGAGCCTCAGAAGGGCGAACCTGTTCCACATACACCGGGGGAGGGGACTGGACACCGAAGCATCCAGGGTGGGCGAAGGGATGAGCACGGTGGCTCTCAACTGCGCGCCGAACGTCGTTGGCTTGCATGAACTCGAATGGTTGAAGGCGACGAGGTTGGGGGTGGTAGATTTGTGCATGGGCTTGTGGACGTTCAGGTTGCGCCTGGTGAGTCCGAGCCTGGGCTTGAGTCTGAGGAGGGTCGAGGTCCACGATCTGGCTCTGGAGGCGATAACCTTGGGTGATAGGGGCACGGTTGTCATAAATGTCAATGACCTCACCAATAATGGGCGATTGGGATTGCCGGCCCTCAGTAAAAGACAAATTTGGAGAATATGCTGGAGGCTCCTGCACGTTGTAGGCCTGACCGCGTGAATGGTTTTGCTCTTGAGCGGCGCGAGCCAAACGGTGTTGAGTCTCCGCGGATCCAACAATGTGTCCTGGATTGCGACGACCTTCATTGTACGAAGCCTGGGCTGTGGGAGGTTGAGGGTTGCGGGGTCCAACGATCCTGACGGGGCCGTGGCGACCTTCAGTGTATGAAATTTGTGCTCGGCGGCGTTGGGTACCTGGAGAGTCGACGATATTGACAGAACCGCGATTATCGTTGGTGTAAGAGAGCTGCGCAATACGGCACTGGGTGCCGGGAGAACCCACAACTCTCACAGGACCGCGGTGACCCTCAAGGTGAGACATTTGTGCCATACGACACTGTGTTCCAGGGGAGTCGACGATCCTGGCCGGGGAAGGGTGGCGCTCAGTGAAAGTGGTGTATGCCGACTGAGGCTGAGACTCATGACCGGAGAGCAAGTGTTGCATCGGATGGGGCCCGGTATAGTGGATGATGGGTGTTGGGTGAAGCCCGCTCTGACGAAGGCTGTTAGGGTTGGCAGCGCGGACGCACTGCTCCCAGACGCCAGGTCCCTGAGAAAGCTCTTCCAGAACGGGCTGGAGGTACTTCTCGCCTATCTCGATGTGGGTGTCCTTCAGGATCCTGTAGTCTTCCACCAAGCGGTTGAGAATTTTGTAAACAGAGTTAAGGTGGTAACTGACATCCACGAGGATAGGAGGGACACGCTCAGCCTCGGGCTTCTTGACCAAGTAATTGTTGTACATGATGTGAAAATCATCGAAAAAGAACCCATCGTAGAACTTGAAAAACAGTTCGAAGAACTCCTGTTCAAATGTACGAGCCTTGTTGAGAAATTTGTGGGGCCAGCAATGAAGTTAGCTTGCGTACGTGGTTACAGTTGAGATAAGAGGACTTACTGAATCACAATCTCAGCCATCATCTGGAAGCGACCGAGGGCAGTGAGACCGGTCCGAGCTGCAACCTGAGATACTAGACACTGAGAACTGAGAGCGGTGATTTTCGACTGGTTGAGAGTCGTCCCAAGGCGAGAAAGGTATCTTAGCATCTCCGTGCCATAGTAACGAACCTTCTCTAGGCTCTCTTGAGTGACGAAACGAAGGGGCTCCCTGGGGAAGTGATTGGCGCGGAAGAAGATGAACTCCATGTCAATGACCATGTTCGTTAAAGCAGTGAATCTCCTTCGAAAATGCATGGGAATGTCTTCGGAGTAAAGCAAAGTGCAGTGTATCTTCTCACGCATTCTGAGCTTCTGTTTCTCGTGCACATGGCAGAAATGATCATGATGTGACAGCTCGGAACACGGAGCGACACATTGGATGGCGATCAATGAGGGCCCATTGGGAAGACGTTCCTGGTTGGTTGAGAAATTGGGACCGCTCAGGCCGGCAGCCGCTGTAGGGGTGCCACGAGCATTGACGAGGTCCTCAGCTAGCTTTGACAAGGCATACTCATATGCTTTCTCCTGACAGCGATACACGAGCGAAGGAGGACGGACCTCAATTGCATCGAAGTCAGGAAAGGGTTCGGTTGAGACGGTGGACGCACGAGAAACGGGGCGCTCGAGGGCACTTGGCTCGACACTGGGATTCTCGTCGATATTGCTTGGACCAGCCTGAGCAATTGAGTTGGCCTCCCGAACCTGGAAGTCCGGAGGGACACGCATGCCATGATTGAACCTAGGGTCAAATGGAGCAGTGAGTGCCTCGTTCCTGGCGCGTGGCTCGGCCATGGTGCCCCTGGAGTACTCTTCATACGCAGGTGGCTCATCCCCGTCCTCGACATAAGCCTGAAAGTGGCTACCGTGGGCCACAGGAGGTTCTGGGAGGCTCGCATAGTTGAGAGAGGGCAGTTCGATTCTGCTGGCATTGCGAGGAGCGAAGGGTGGAAGCAAGTCCTCCATAGGAACGGGGGCTCTGCCAGAGCTGTCCATGGTTGGGCCTCCGTACCGGGACGGCAGACTCGAACCAGGACGTTAGAAGATGACAAAGAACGAATGAGATGTTCACAATGCGCAGGGAGGATAGTACTTTGAGAAGAACGAGCGATGGGAGACTGGACTGAAGAACAGTAAGGACCGAAGAGAGAGACGAGTTTTGAGAGAGGACTTGCAAAGTGCGAAAGGGCATTATTATAACAGAAATGAAAATTCTTCGTGCCCCCCTCTGTTCAAGGGTTTTGGGAAAGTCTTCACGGTGAATATGGTGGTAGGCAGTAATGCGCGCATTTAGATAACAGAGAAAGCCTGTTTTGGTGAAGGGGCCCAAGTATTTTGGCTGCATACAGACCCAGCGCTCCCAGACATCAACGGAGTTAAGGAGCCATGTCCACCAGTCAGCGGGATAGATGTTAGATTGTGACCTCCAGCCTCCTCCTGTGAATCATCACTTCCCATGCCTTCAGTGAAGGAAAAGGAAAAAAAGAGGTGTGTGGAGCACAGCTGGTTTGCTTGATAATAATGGGCGCAATGTAGAGCTGAACCAGCCTGACTAGGCTGCAAGAACCAAAGCTGGAAGATTGTGTTAGCCATCACCAATGACGTAAGGAAGCCAGAGTTTTCTGAAGACAACAGGAAGCGATTGTGCCTTTACCTGAGGTGCGTTGGTTGACATCGAGATCGGGGCGGGCAATCGTATGGTTAGGACAAATCGAAGTCTCCGGTAACGAATATAGACAGGTAGGACTAATAGCAAGCCGACTTGTACTAGATTGAGCCAGATCTCGCGAAAGCTATTGGGTCGAGCTGTATGTTGAAGCAGAGCATCATGCCATTTCTCCGACAATCGACGGATGCCAGCAGCTCCATATGATAGCGCTTTGTACTCTGAAGTGTTCCCAAAGTACCAAAGCTCAAGTGTGAGTTTGGAAATGCCAATGTCTTGACTGCTCAAATCGAGGGTTTTCCAGACGAGAGGCTGCGTTCCAATATGGCAGCTTCAACGAGAAGTCCGCGACTCCTACTTCTTGACACGATGCAGACAGAGGAGCCGTTAGGACTCAAGGGGCAGAAACCGTGCACCCAACCTCGAATCTATTAGCTGTATGGAAATCCGTCAAGCCTTAAGCATGCCATGTGCTCAGCGTTCTGAAATCCTAGGCAAGGAAGTTCAGCTTTCTTGGTACAAGGACAAGCTAATCTGTCTAAGAAGAGGTATTCTGTTATTCATCGCTATACAAAATCACTACATGACAAATAGTGTACCGCACCTCAATCAAAGACGACCACCGCACAGGACGTTGATATGGATCGAGCCAATGCAGTCCGATCCTCCCTCAAAGCATCTGATATGACGAAGTCGATGAACGGGAAGGGACAAAACGTTCCAACCGGTGAGTATCAGCTTCTCAGAATACTCCAAGGTTGAGAGAATCAGTGTTGTTATTTGCACATTGACTAATTGGCACACCACTGGCAAAAAGCGTGACAACTTAAGTTTGTGCAAGTTCACAGATAAATCAGATGGCGCCAATACGAAGACGCAGGGCTAATGATACAACTGCGTACGTTACTCGGTTTTCGGCCGTTCGGTTTCCTCTTCCTCGTCGCCTTCGTCATCAGACAAAGGAACATCCATCACTCGCTCGCCCGCCTTCTCCAATGTCCTGCGGCTCCAGGCTCTTACGCCCTTGTAGACGGCCTGCGCATGTTAGTGGTTATGAGGACAAGAAATAATGATGGAAGCATACCCAGAGGAAGCTGCCGATACCAAGCACAATTACAAACCAGCTAAGTGATGATGCTCGGCTTCTCCCAGTGTTGCCGCGACCACGAGTGATAGTGCTTGATCGTACATTGAACCAGTGCCACGGCGACAAGCCATAGATGACCTGGATGAAAGACAACAGGCCTAGCGATGCCATCCCCTTGACGAAATGCTCGAACCAGCTTGCCGGCCCGGATTCAGACAAGCTATTGCCCTCCCAATAATCGGAATAATAGATCGTCTCCATAGGGTCGACATAGAGGTTAATGATGGGGTCAGCAATGAAACCAAGTACGAAAATGGTGAAAACTAGAACAACGCAGGTTAACATGAGCTGAGTCATAGTGCTACTGATCCAGCGAGCCCAGGCGAGGCGTTCGAGCCGGTACTGGAAGCCGCAAGTCGGGCAATTCCAATAATGTCTTCGGCCATAGCTTGGGTCGGCGTGTCGCCAAGTCTGCAGACATCCCTCGTGGACATAACCCGACGATCCTTTGCACTTGCAGGGCCGAAGGAGACGGCCGAGCTCTGGATCCGAAGACTCGTAGACAACTCGCGGTTTACGCTGGAGAAAGCCAGGCACATGCTCTGAAGGAGGAACCACTGTGGGAGGAACGGAATCCAGGCAGATGCGGCACACGCGAGTGGGATAATGTCTCTTGGAAGGCTCGGGAGGAACGGTCTCAGACTCCCTAGCCTGCTGGGGATCTTCGAAATTCTGGTCGTCTGCAAAGCCTGGTGCGGTTGTACCGGTACCGGTATGCGAAGGTACCGCAGGAAACTGCCAGGTTGGCATATTTAGCCCATCCATGGTGCTTCTAGAAACTCAAGATCGATTCATAGTATAGCGGAGCATAGCATAGCAACCATTTAAATGGATGGCCAAGAGTTCCGGACGCATCAAGCAGCCAGCAGCCAGCGGTTCGACCAAGTGCAAAGAAAGAAGGAGTGAGAGACGGAGGAGAAAAATTGTAGAGGTCGGAAATCGAAGATGTGGAGAGAAGCCGACCGAAAAGGAAGAGCTCGTCTATCGTCACCGCCCGCTGGGGCTTGGCACCAAACCGACCTGAGCTGCGTCAACATCCTGTCGCCTGCTAACTTGAGCGAAGCTTCATCTTGATCCCCCACGGCCTTGTTCCATCTCGGACATTCCTCATCCTTCCTTTACTACTCTATTGACCCTTTCTGAAGCTTGTGGAGGTGACCAGACGTCTCGATGGCTGACAGATATTCTTTCTCCTTGACCACCTTCTCCCCCAGGTAAGCGGAGCTCCAAGCAAGCGTCGAGGGGCCAGCAGCTGCTAACACATCTCGCAGTGGAAAGCTCGTTCAGATCGGTAAATATTCTCGGCCTGATGTCTCAAGACCCCATGCTGATTGATTCAGAATATGCATTGAACGCGGTCAACCAAGGAGTAACCGCTCTCGGAATCAAAGGTATGGACACGACCACCAAGCCCGCATCTCGAGCTTGACGCAACCACTAATTACGGCTCCCTTTATACAGCAACAAATGGAATCGTTCTTGCTACTGAAAAGAAGTCCTCATCCCCCCTGATCGACCCTCCCTCCCTCTCCAAGATCTCCCTCATCACACCCGACATCGGCATGGTATACGCTGGCATGGGCCCCGACTACCGAGTGCTCGTCGACAAGGCCCGCAAGGTCTCCCACACCGGCTACAAGCGCATCTATAACGAATATCCCCCGACTCGGATACTGGTGCAGGATGTTGCCCGTGTTGTGCAAGAAGCCACCCAGTCCGGTGGTGTCCGGCCGTATGGTGTCAGTCTGTTGATCGCGGGCTGGGACGAGGGGATCGAACCCGAGACCGCTCAGGCCGAGAAGGGAGATGAGGAGGAACCGAAGAAGGCCACAGGTAAAACCGGTGGCATCCTGAAGGGTGGCCCTAGTTTATACCAGGTCGACCCCAGTGGCAGTTATTACCCATGGAAGGCGACGGCCATCGGAAAGCACGCTACAAGTGCGAAGACATTCCTTGAGAAGCGTTACACTGAGGGACTGGAACTTGAAGACGCCATCCACATTGCTCTGCTGACCTTGAAGGAGACGATTGAGGGCGAGATGAATGGTGACACAATAGAAATTGGTGAGCTTCTGGAAGAGTGCCTACTTTGGATGTGTAACGTGCTAATCACCTGACATTAGGTATTGTTGGGCCTCCTGCCGACCATCTGCTCGGCTTCGAGGGCGTCGAAGGAGCCCGCGGGCCCAGGTTTAGGAAGCTGACGAAAGAGGAGATCGAAGACTACCTGACCAGTCTATAAGGGATTCGTTCATGTTGATTCAGTCAAGACTTTGTAGCATAATAGAGGTCTATTGAGTCTGACAAGGATTTCCATTCCATAACTCCCACCACCTACGATCGCGGCCACTCGATTTCGGAGAATTACCAACAGTGAGATCGCATGATCGCACGCACAGCTTATGAAACACTTGACCCGCGAGTTTCGCTCAAAAGAACCATCCACGAAATGAATGCATTCCCTTCGTACCTGCAATTCCCCGATCTTACTCGTGAACCGACCTAGTCCGTGGATCATACTTTTTGTAACTTGTAGATTCTAAACTCCGATTTGTCGAAATCTTGTCTTCCATCAACACCAAATCCAACGTAAACCAACACGTAACCTAACTTGACCAAGCTGTCGATCCAACGTACCCTGGTCATCCTATCCTCATTATCGGAACCGGCTTGCCGCATACTGTTGCACAAGTAACACCTGGTGCGTCCAGGGTATAGTGTGTCAGAACATTACTCGCAGGACCACACGCCGCGACATGATGTCGGTGAGCTCATCCATGGCTCGCCTCTTGGTTCTCGCGATGTTTGACCAAAACAGGCCGATGGCAACAATGGCAAGCGCAAGCGAAAGAAACTAGTGAATGAGTCTGTGCCGTGTGGTTTGAGTTCTGCCCCCAGACTCCAGAGCTAATCCAGGCCTAGTCGATACTAGGTGTGGCTAGTCTAGGCGACAAATGGTACAACCAACCCCTGGACTAGCCCTGGAAATGCGAAGCTGTGCTAGCAAAGTCTGTTTGATTACCTCCATCCCCGGATTTTACGCGCGTGAGAAATTTCGGTCTCGATCCTTTTTGCAGGATCCTCGCCAGGCCGGGCTTAAATGGTCAGAATCTCTCGCGGAGCCCCGACTTCCCTGCCCAACCAACCTTGTCGACTTCTCATCCCAGTACATAAGCAGGCGGGTTGTTTGTACAACTCCAACATCTGAACCCTTGTCTGTTTCATCAGTGACGGCGTTTAGCTGGTCGTTCAACAAGGATCTGAATGATAGTGCGGCTGCTCTCGACGTTCGCCCTCGAATTCTATTTCCATTGTTGACCTGGGACTCGACTAACTGCTACTACTGTTATGGAGGGGAAGTGTGGTGTTGGTCGAGATCGGCGCGCAGGACGTTCAGTTTGTTGACAGCTGTGGTCATTGCGTCTTATTGCTTGGCTTTTGTATAAGAGCACTGCAGTGTCCGTGACCCAAGTCGACAGCGGATACCGGTGGTTGCTGTGCTTCTTGGACAGTTCCGATTTGAGATTGGACGGTGTGTTCTCCTTCAGGCGCTTTTGAAATATCGTCCTATGTTGATGGTCTTCGCTTCCGTTGAAGAGGACGCTTCGTTCAACTTTTATTTGCACCTTCTTCGTGCTGACTTGGTAGTCAGATGTCCTTGTTTTTACATCACGAACATCGCAATGACCGGAAACAACCCAGCAGGACTTGCGGGAGGGCTTGGGACAGACCAAAAACTTAGTGTGGTTTTGGTGATATTCATTGCCCTTTCTTGCTACAATATCATTGAGCTCGTCATTCTGGTGCTCTCGACCTTTCGCCGTTGGAAGGGACTATACTTCTATAGTCTTCTCATTTCTGGTGTTGTCGGCGTTGTGCCATACTCGCTCGGCTTTCTCCTAAAATTCTTCGAGAAGGCAGCCCCTGCAGTATCCGTCACTGTCCTCACTGTCGGCTGGTGGACGATGGTGACGGGACAAGCCTTCGTCCTTTATTCCCGGCTGCATCTTGTTCTTCGAGATGAACGTACCCTCCGCCGTGTCCTATACATGATCATCGCCAATATTTTCTTGCTTCACGTTCCCACGACCGTTCTGACATATGGCACCAACGTCGTCCACCAAACCGACCGAAGCAAGCTATCCAATCCCACCAACTCAACCGTAGCGGACAGTACTCAAGAGAACCCCTTCTTGGAAGCGTATAATATCATGGAGAAAATCCAAATGACCGGATTCACCGTTCAAGAAGTCATAATATCGGCATTATACGTCTGGGAGACAACAAAGATGCTTCAACTCGGGTCTAGTCGCGAGAATCGGAGAATCATGCATCAGCTGGTGGGAATCAACGTCATGATCGTCATCATGGATTTGGTTTTGCTCGGGCTAGAGTATGCCAGCTATTATGCTGTTCAGATCACCCTTAAAGGTGTGATCTACAGCGTGAAGCTGAAGCTGGAATTCGCGGTTCTCGGAAAGCTTGTCGACGTGGTGCATGGAAACAAACGGCCCGGCTTGGTGGGAAGTCCTATACACTTGGCCTCGCTGCAGGCTTCCAATCACCCAGGTGTGTCGTCAGCGGTGCACGGAGGATTGAGCTTCTGCCGCGGTTCGGTCGTCAATTCAGCCGCGAGAAATCACCAGACTAACCATTCAACCGTCGATGTACCAGAGGACAAGATACTGGCAATGACGGAAGTTTCGACGTGGGTCGAGCATCACCCGCGGGGAAATGGCAATGCCGTTTAGCAGCTGACCGGGACGGTCCGCTCGATGTTTGGTTTTTCATAATCCCATCTTTGTTGCAAGTATTGTGTATGATCGTTAGGGATTTAGCACCATTCAATTATGCCCGTAATATTTCCAAGGCTTCGAGAAGGCATTACTTCTCATCAAGACCCGCGTTGTCGCCGTCAACCCATCCGTAGTCATTGTCCGAATCGTCCTCATCCTGGCTGTCTGCGATTTCTTCGACCTTACGCTTCCTCTGTATAGACAGCTCTCGCACTTCTTTAGATTGGTCTTGAACTATCGGAGGCCACGGGGGGTTGTCCAGAAGGGTCAACCCGTCCTAGGTTCCGGTTAGCCCACGAAAAGTTGGAAAGGAAGGTAGAGCTCACCTTATCGATCTGGAAAGGAATGATGTTCTCATCTAGTCGCAAGGCCAACAGCTTCGCAGCCCTTTTCATCACTTCTGCAAACCGAACACCATGGGAAGCGTCATCCCCAGCAGTCGGGAAGTCACGATAAATAGCGATCCGCGTATTGATACACCTCTCCCACGATCCACCTGCTAGTATAGGGCACAAGGTTGCACGAGCTTGGCCCTTGATCCTGGTACGAGTCTGATTAATCACAAGGACTGCCATATTGTGAGTTGTCGCAAGCTTGGTTAGCTGATTTGCCAAGTCGCTGATTACGTTCGAACTTCGGTTCATAAGCCACTGAACCTGATTTTTATCAACAATCTTGGATTCAGCTACGCGTGTCTTTAGTTCGGTGGCGTTAGGAAAGTATGATGGGAATGGCCCCGACGCAGAGTCGATGACCAACAAACCACAGTCGTCATGTGGAAAGCCCCCGGGAGTGTGGAACAAAAGTGCGAGAAGATGAGGTAGAGACTGCGCTCTAAAGTATACCAAGCTTTCGACAAGCTCATCGACTGTTTGTGAAGAACCTGACTCCTCAATAGACCTTTGCAAAATGTTGCGCAGACGGATCCGTGGAAGTGGAGACCCAGTGTCTGGAGGCGTCAGCTGGTGAACAACAAGCTCCATGGGTCAAGAATTACCAATCCAAACTGCCTTCCTACCAGCTCTTAAAGCACCTGAGACAACACTCAACCTGATTCTTGTCAGGCTTGCAAATACAGGTGAAGTAGTGGAACATTACTCACGCCAAGGACGTCTTTCCCACACCAGGAGGACCGAAAACTTCCGTCACATGGCCTTGAGGAATACCCTGGGATAAGTCCTCCCCCTCATCTATGGACAGCGAGGAGATTGCATCATCCAGCCGAGAAAGACCGGTTGAAACCGCACCGGCTCTTAGGGCGGCAGATGCCTGCAGAGATTGGGATGCGGGAAACGAGACGACCGGGCCTGTAGCTTGTTAGATGCGTGGCTCTTCCTCGAACAATCCATAGCGCCAATCCAGCACCACACTTACGCGTTCTCTGAGTAGCAGGACTGAGTAGCTCCTGAGTGTTCATTGTGACGCTGAAGGCAAAGAAGGAGCGTGTAACGGGATGAATCAGATTAGCTCTCGGTCACATAATTCCAGCCAGCATCCATCCTCCATTAGTACGCGTACTATGGAGGTACCTAGGTAGACGAGAAGACTTGCCTAAAATGGAAGGCAGCGCTTGCATCGAAGGTGACAGAGTTACACGTGATCCAAGGGCCCTAGACCTGACGCTAATCCTCTTACGCTCCAAAGGTCATCCAATCAAGGGCCAGAACCTCTTCAAGTTCAACCTCATTAACTTGTCTCATAGGTACTTAACTTTGAATTCTGGGAGCCGAAGAACCTTTTGTCTCTTTGTGGTTTTTCGTCGCTGCTTCACTACCAGCGATGCTGGAATACACCCAGCAGAATGCCGCCATAAACATCATCCTCGCCATATTAGGCGCACTTTTCTTCATATACTGGGTCATAGTCCGATCGTTTTCGAATACGCCTCCCAAAGGTTGTCGGAAAGTAGGTCTGTCTCCCAGACAAAGCAACCTCAATGACGAATATGATCCAAGGTACGCCAATGGTGTTCCAGAGAACAGCACAGATGCACAAGGGCATCCAGCATGGCGCGTCAAGGCACTTTTCACGTACCCGATCAAGAGCTGCGCCGGCATCGAACTTGACACCGCTGACATAGTGAGCACTGGGTTTGCCTTTGACAGGCAATTCTGCTTTGCGGAGGAAGTGACACCGGCAGCAGTCAACCCTGCCAATGGGAATCAGGGCACGAGCTGGATAGCTCGAACCCTCCGCAATAGTGGCTTCAACAAACTGGCCTTCGTTCACCCAGAACTTTGGGTCCCTGATTCTTCAATACCAGGGTGCAGCACTGATCTTGAGGAGATCAAGTCACAAGGCGTGATGGTGATATACTATCCACATGTCGGACGTAACCCCTTACACTCCATTTGCCTCACCCTTGGAATCCACCTCAACCTCCTCCCCCGCGAGGCTTCATTTCGTGTCCCCCTTCACCCCGTTTCAGGCTCAGAAAAGACATACCCTGTTACCCCCGTCAAAATCTGGAAAGACTGCCCCTTAGCCTACGACTACGGGAACCACATCCCAGACTCATTCCACCGCTTCTTGACCCAGTCGGGCTCTGAGAAAAGACGAGATAGCGGTCGCATAACTCTATTTCGTGTACATCCCTCCAACCACCGAGAAATATTCCGCAACGCACCCACGAAGAAAGACCTGGGCTTTCAGCCAACGACGGGCCTCGCAGACGCATACCCCCTTCACCTCATCAGCCTATCTAGCGTGCGCGATGTAGCGGCGCGTTGTGCGAGTTCAATACCCGAACTGAGTATCCGGCGTTTCAGAGCAAATATCATTATCCAGGGCACAGGGGCTTTTGTTGAGGATGATTGGAAGCAGATTCGCATTTCCTCTTCCGAGGAGGAACCAACGAGACAAGGCAACTCAAGCACTAACGGAACGGTAATCCACACAGTCTGCCGTACAATTCGCTGCAAACTTCCTAACGTGGATCCGGACACTGGCATCCGGCATTCGCGGGAACCAGATCAAACCCTGCGAAGTTACCGAGTTATTGACGCTGGGGAGAGGACATATGCTTGCTTGGGGATGCAGGGTGTTCCGGCTGTTCAAGGTGCGTTACTTTCTTTTGCCTCTTCCAATCCGAGTTATGTCTTGTCTTTTGAGTTGTGAAATTAATGACTAACTGTTAACGAGAATAGAATCCAGGATTCGTGTCGGTGATGCGGTTTCTGTGCTTGAGACAGGGAAACATTTTTATGTCAAGATGCTGGCACCAGGGGAAGTCGTCGAGGGAGTATAGAAACGCTCCGTAAACCCAACGGACCGGGACTATAAGTATGAGTATGTCCAGTCCGACTGTAATATATAGATAGACAATCTACCTAATCAAACTACGTGTATGTGCAAAAACCTTTGTCCATAACAAAACCCCGGCTATCACCTATGTGTCTAGAAGATCTATCTAGTGTACAATTCAATAAAATCAATTCTTCAAATCCTCCGGCCTCGACGAGCTTTCAGCCCCAGCCGCTCTAAGCTCAACCTCAGGATCCGACTCAACAACCGGAACCTCATCCTCTTCATCCTCCGGCAAAAGCAGATTCAGAATCAAGCCCAAAAACCCCGTGACAGCAAACCCATTCGCCATAACCAACTCGACAGCCTGAAGCAACCCTTGCAGCGCATGGTTATCACCCTCGTACGTAAAGACATACGAGAACCAGTCCGGCACCAACGTCGCCGCCATACCGATCGCGAAGGACGCGGTGAGGATGAACCGATTTCGACGCGTCCAGTCGACGCTGCACATGATTCGGACACCGGAGATGGCG
Organism: Aspergillus carlsbadensis; assembly: GCA_025688815.1. Lineage (NCBI taxonomy): Eukaryota > Fungi > Ascomycota > Eurotiomycetes > Eurotiales > Aspergillaceae > Aspergillus > Aspergillus carlsbadensis. The sequence continues at coordinate 121,317 of MU628244.1, forward strand.
ACGGAAGAGAAGAGGAAGGTTGTCATGCCGCCGAGGACGGAAGAAGGGATGGCCACGAGGGCGGCGGCGAATTTGGCGAAGATGCCCATGACCACGAGGAAGAAGCAGCAGCAGTAGCCGGCTTTGCGGTTTGCGCAGCGGGTCAGGGCGATGACGCCGTTGTTCTGCGCGAAGACGGACATGGGGGTTATTGTGCAGAGGCCTGCAATAAGGCAGGTTATGCCGTTTCCTAGGACGCCACCTTGGATGCGCGAGTCAAAGGTTGCGCCTTCAACTTGGAGGCGTGAGACGTCGCAGGTGGCTGTGATATCACCAATGGATTCCATCATGATGACCATATATACGGCGAGTAGTGGGAGGATGAGTGGCGGATATATGTGAAGTGGGAATGTTTTTACCCAGATAAAGGATGCAACAGGGGCTGCGTCAATGCCAGAGCGGTCGAAGTAGCCGCAGGCGGCGGCGACGATACAACCGACTAGCAGCCCGACGATGACGGCGCAGGATTTCATAATTGGGGATCCGAATCGCTCGCAGAGGATGATCGTCACGAACACTAGGAAGCCCAGGCCGATGAACTCGGCGCTGCCCCAAGGGAGCGCGTGGGGAGCGTCTGCGCTTGGACATAAAGAGCCGTCTCCTGGGTTGTTACCGCAAGTACCGGAGCCACCAGCCCAATCTTTCATTCCATTGGTGATGAGACTTGCTCCAATCAAGAATACAGTAGGGCCGGTCACAAGAGGCGGGAAAAGCGTCTTCAGCAGCTTACTGCTCATAAACGAGAGCCCGATTTCCAGAAGTGAACATAGACATGAGGTAGCCAGAAGCGCTCCATATCCTTTCGGGCACGGAAGTCGGGTGCCGTTCTCATCCACGGGGCAGTACCCGGTAGAGTACATCTGTGAGAATGTCCCTGTCGCAACGGTGATTGTAGCAAATGATGTTCCCACAACTGATATCAAACCTGTCCCGATGTAATAGCGTGTTTTGTAGACATGGAAACGGAACATCTGAATCGCAGAAAGAAGCCCGGACACGATCAGCGATGTCGAGACAAGGTACTGATAGTCTTCAGAACCGAAGTTGGCACCGGCCGACCCGCCTAAGAGGATAGGAGGGGTAATCACTAAGCAGGTCAGCTCCGTGAGCCTGGAGAAAGATTCAATACCTAGGGCGTAGTGTACCTCCAGCCAACATCGCCAGCGCATGTTGTAATCCTAGTAGCAAGGCCAGGACTACCGGAATTTTATCCTCGAGGCCGAAAAACGGAGCAGACCTCTTCTGCTTCTTCATGAAAGGAAGCCTCGGGGTGAAGAGGAAGGCATAGTCGTAGTCACCAATGAGACCATCCTTGGTGGTGAAGACATGGACGGTTCGACGTACGCGCTCACGAAATGTACGCTTTGGGCTAAAATCTGGCCCGATCTGATCTGGCCCGTCCATCTTGAATTCGTAGGAGAGTTTAAGGCCGTGACAACATCCGTAGGGAGAAATTAAGCTGACACTGACTCGGACTGCACGCGGGGATCGTCTCGGTTAGTCTGGGGGCGAATTTCCGTGATTCGCTTGGACCGGATCCCATCCCTCCAAGAGCTCGAGGCCTCCCGAGGGAAGCTACCCTCTATATAGAGCCAACATCGAGAGTAACATCGCGATAGAGAACGCATGGGAGCGGTAGTGAGTGAAGGAATCGAATAATGCCAACCGTTATCGACCCCATAATTCGAGATTAATTCGAGATAAAGGCCGGCTGCGGCTGGAGACTGGAGTTCGTCGCGAAAAGCGCCCCAAAATCTTATCAAAGACAAGGCGGGCGCCGCCGAATTCCAGGCACGCTGTCGGGGTGCCACGCCTCTTGGCCTCGTCTGCGCAAAGTGCCCTTTTCTAGGCAAATTCTCTCGTTTCAAAAACTTCTTTCCGATCTATATTAGATGCAGGAGAACAGCTTCAAAAAAAGCGTTGCATTGAAGTTAAGCTAATCAGGTATTGATGTGAGTCAAGGGCTTTTGTCAAGCAGGACTGAATCCCCGCAATTCTCCCCAAATGGTGGTATTTCCATCTGTCATAGAAACATTTAGCCTTCTGGAACTTCTTGGCCTGGAACCCTGGACTGCTCCATCATCAACCTGTAGGCTGTTTGAAGTTTCAACTTTCGAGGGTCGACCCTTGGACACGTCGCACTCCAAATTTTGACTTACGAGCAACGAGGGTTTGAAAGGTGGAAGGAGTTGAAGCTCGCTTTTGCCACAATTTGAATTCATGAGTCAAGATGGACCCGTAGCGACCGAGATTGGGGCATGTGGATATCGTCACGATAAACCGCGAGTTGCCTCTTCGGCGGCGCGCTTGAATCATGAAGATGTCACAAAAGTACCCAGCTCCGCATTATCCCGGCTGAGTCAGCTGTGCAAGCACATCTACTAGCGGGTGAGAGAACCGCACTTGCCACTCAGTCGCACCGCCACCGCCCTACGAGCCACATCTGCCAGGGCCAAAAAACGTTGGGGATTCAACAGATGGATAAGGTTGCGTGATTGGTGGGCAGGCTCGCGCTTTACCGGAATTAGCCGGTGCGAGCTTGGATTTGCCTTCCGCAGGTCCAGCCCAACAGACACAAAGTTTGTATGACATTGGTTGGAGTCCTCCACCCCTATCAGGAATCCGACATTCATTCTTTAGATTTCGTTTACGGTTTACCTCGGAATCTTCTGATGCTTCTGATCGGCACGTTCCAATGAGATGTCGGGCCACTCGTTTTGCTGACTTTCCGGCCCTCGTCTGCTTGCTGAGTCGCAGTTCTTGCGCCTTGCATTGGCAGCAGGCGTCCGTTTAGATCATCCTCTCCCCAACCATCATCCCTCAGTGGACCCAAACCGGTGTCGACCTCGTCCAACTTTTCTCTCTTCTCCGCTTTCTTTCCTCTTCTCTTTTAAATATCCCTGCTGTCCCCTTTGCCTTTCTTTCCTCTCCCCACCGATCAAGTTTTCACCCACGTTGATCTGGCTCACACAACTCATACTTCGGACCAGCCGTCATGTCTGCACAATCCGCAGACGCCCGGGCTCGCGCCGCCGACCCTAAGAAGGTCCATATTGCCGACACTGCCATCACTCGCCAGAACTGGTACAAGCATGTCAACTGGCTGAACGTCACTTTCATCATTGGTATCCCTGTGTACGGCTGCATCCAGGCTCTCTTCGTGCCACTGCAGCTCAAGACCGCCATCTGGGCTGTCATCTACTACTTCTTCACCGGTCTCGGTATCACAGCAGGTGAGCAGTTCTTGTTTGGTGACGACGTTCGTACAGAAGATGCTAACATTGGACAGGCTACCATCGTCTATGGGCTCACTGCTCTTACTCCGCCACTCTTCCTCTGCGTATCTGGCTCGCTGCCGTCGGTGGTGGTGCTGTTGAAGGATCCGTCCGCTGGTGGGCTCGTGACCACAGGGCTCACCACCGCTACACTGACACCGAGAAGGACCCCTACTCTGTCCGCAAGGGCCTGCTCTACTCCCACCTTGGATGGATGGTGATGAAGCAGAACCCCAAGCGTATCGGCCGTACCGATATTTCCGATCTCAACGAAGACCCCGTTGTTGTCTGGCAGCACCGCAACTACATCAAGGTCGTCCTCGCCATGGGTCTCGCCGTGCCAATGCTCGTTGCTGGTCTTGGCTGGGGTGACTGGATGGGCGGCTTCGTCTACGCTGGTATCCTCCGTATCTTCTTCGTCCAGCAGGCCACCTTCTGCGTCAACTCTCTTGCCCACTGGCTTGGTGACCAGCCCTTTGATGACCGCAACTCACCCCGTGACCACGTCATCACCGCTCTCGTCACCCTTGGTGAGGGCTACCACAACTTCCACCACGAATTCCCCTCCGACTACCGCAACGCTATTGAGTGGCACCAGTATGACCCTACCAAGTGGACCATCTGGATGTGGAAACAGCTTGGCCTGGCCTACGACCTGAAGAAGTTCCGTGCCAACGAGATCGAGAAGGGCCGTGTCCAGCAGCTCCAGAAAAAGATCGATCAGAAGCGCGCCAAGCTCGACTGGGGTACCCCTCTTGACCAGCTCCCTGTCATGGAATGGGACGACTATGTCGAGCAGGCCAAGAACGGCCGTGGCCTCATTGCCATCGCCGGTGTTATCCACGACGTGACCGATTTCATCAAGGACCACCCCGGTGGCAAGGCCATGATTAACTCCGGCATTGGTAAGGACGCTACAGCCATGTTCAACGGCGGTGTCTACTACCACTCTAACGCCGCCCACAACCTCCTCTCCACCATGCGCGTTGGCGTCATCCGCGGTGGCTGCGAAGTCGAGATCTGGAAGCGCGCACAAAAGGAGAACCCCGAGTACGTGCGCGATGCCGCCGGCCAACGGGTCATCCGGGCCGGCGAGCAACCCACCAAGATCCCCGAACCCATCCCCACTGCGGATGCGGCATGAACGTCTTAGCATACAATCTTTTTTAGTTTCCTGCATTGTCCCTCTTAGGGTTTGCGACTTAGCACACTGGCGTTATCCTTCCTTAGACTTGGAGTTTGTGGAGTTGACTGGTCCATAATACTGTCGGTGTATGTTACTACGTCTTTACCTAAAAGCGAGACTTGAAATGAGATATGCCATCAACTACAAGACTGTACAGTACACAAGATAATGAGTGAATTATGATACTTGTGAAAAAAAACTGCTTATTGTTTTGCGACTGCGGTCTTGCAACTGCCAACCCTGGACATGATCAAAGCTACGCGTAAGAAATGTGCACAAGCCCTAATTGAAGCGACTTTGGCCCCGGATTGTCGAGTCAAGTCCTGAATTATGCTCTAATTTTATTCGTTTAGTAGTACGGAGTAGTACCACATTTGAGTTCCCCGCAATGCTCCTACTACTGCCTCGCATGATCGCATGATTCGCATCGTACCAGGCCGCGGCGATAACAGAAGAAGTCCGCGTTGTTTGCCAGGTCAACTTCATCCACCGGTCTACTGACAGGCAACCGTCGTAACTGGATCTGCTGACATCTACGTCACATTACGACATAATAGATAGAACACTAGGAGTCCATCACTCCTAGGGGGCCTTTCTAGTCTAGAATTGCGACGCACTGATATTATGCTCTTGTTTCTCGTCAATGGTCGGCTGCTGCAGTCTTTCATTCATAGTCCATTTGTGTCAACTACCTAGTTGCATTGGAGAACGGAAGGAAACTGGTACGATAATTGTAGGACTCAGACTCCTTTGAGGATGATCGCACTTGCCCCTGCCAGACTTTGCCCTCGGGATGGATGGGGAAGCTTATCGATGAGCAAACGCCACCCGAACAACTCGACCACTACCGCCAGGCAAAAACTCACTCCACCGCATCACCACCCCAACACAGAGACCAAAACACATCACCTGCAACGCTCAACCTCACCACGCACTGCTTCTCTGAACAAAACACCTCAATTCCTCAAATACCAAACGTACCCACTGTTTCCGTCTCTATTACACTACAACACAAATATTAAGAACCCAACTCAACACAACGACAATGTCCTCCTCACCCAAAACCCCCCACCACACCACCCTCCCCATAACAACGCACCACTGCCGCTTCTGTACGAACCTCGTCCTCGCAAGCACACGGAAAATCGAGTCCCTCCCGCGGAGACGAAGCTCAGACGCGCAGATCCTACCCCTCCGCGCAAACCCTCTCTTCGATAATCCCGGAAAGTCAGACACGAATGCGATAGGAGGAGGAGAAGAGGGAGCTAAAAGCGACGGGAATGCGATCAAACACTACACGATTCTACTCTCGACGACGATCCGCGATCGGAAGCCGAGTATCCTTCGGTGCGCGGATGGGTTTGAGAAGAGGTATCTTTTCCGCTGTGGGAGGTGCCGTCTTGTGATGGGGTATTTCCTTGACGAGGTGCATTTTCCTGAGAAGGGGGGGTTGCTGAGCGAGAGTGAGGAGGTGAAGGAGGCGGGGGAGGACCGGGCAGTTTATTTACTTCCTGGGGCGTTGACGGAGACGGAGATTATGAGTGACGAGGATAAGCTCCAGGCTGTGGATCGGGAGTGGACTGCTTGGTTTCGGGACTGATTCTCTTGTCTTGATCTGATATTATCCTGTATTGGAGCGGGGGGTTTTTTTTTGTTTGTATATCATACTGGAGTGGGTTTGTTCTATTGGCATTCATTGGCACTAAAGGAGCATTCTGTTGTGGATACATCGAGCGGCATGGAATAGATTATGCAAAGTGGTAACATCATAAGAAGAATCATGAGAACGTAAGGGTATCGTGTGGTTTAGTTGGCCAGAATGGTGCGAACGAGGTCTACAGTCATATATTAGCACAGCGCATGGCGTAACTCACGGAGTGAAGAAATAGGGTCCAAACATACCGGTATAGTTAATCTCGCCAGAGCTAGTATCAACAGCCTTGAGCAGCTCATCAACCTCCTCATCCGACATCTTCTCGCCCAAGTTCGTCAAAACTAAACAAATCGTCAGCAACTCATTTATAATCACAGATCATCAGCGCAAGCGCGCAAGCATAGGCACATACTATAGCGAAGCTGCCCAACACCAATAACACCCGTCATATCCTTATCAAAGACCTGGAACCCACGACAATACTCCTCCGGCTCGCCGGGCTCGCGGAATCCACCGGGACGGTTCAGGACCTTGAGGAATGACTCGAAATCGACTATCGCGCGACACAGCGTCAGCACTCACTCACTGCTCTCACATCCTTTTTCTCGGAGATATCCTTCTCCAGTGTCGCATCAGGGGGCAGTATACAACTTACAGTCACCGCCAATTCCCTTCTCCAAATCCGCAATCTCCGCAAGGGTCGGGTTCTGTCCGCACGCGCGGAGCAGATCGCCTAGGGACTCGAGGGCGACGCGGCCGGTGCCGCGCTTGTCGAAGAGCGAGAAGGCTTCCTTGTAGTTTGTTGAGGCCTGTTCGTGGGGATCGGGTGAGTAAGTGGGGGACTTGGATTTGGACATTTTGCGCGCGCGAGTGGTTGTTTAGAGGGAAGATACAGAGAGTAGCAGAAGTAGGAGACTTGGGGAATCAGGAGAGAGGTGCAGAAAAACAGCAAGAATGCGAAAGCCGGTGCCAGGGATGAAGAAGATGCGGGAGGATTAAGTTGGGTGTGGTCGGAACCGCCACTGGGCCGTCCACGGCCGGGCTGGCTGAAATGAGCTCAGCTCAGCGTGAAGCAACCGCAGGAACTGTCGTGACCAAAACAATGATTCCCTTGGGAAGGCACAGCCCAGGGCGTGAGATTGTCCCCTTCCCCCTCATCGCCCATCACACTCGCTCCCTCCTTGCAGGACGAACGAGGGGAAATCCAACGATCGGGGCGACGTACCATGATGCTTGATTTGTTTATTTCGGACGCTGAAGTCGGAATGCAGTTGTATGCGAGAGAGAAGATCTTCACTCGAATTGCTGGTTGAACTTGGAAAGCAAAAACAGCTGGACTGGAATGCAGGGAAAGGAGGGAGGTTTTGAAGTTGGGGACAAGGGGACCAGATCGGCCGGAGACTCAATCTGGTTGTTGTGGTAACCGTCCACGGTCGAATTGCTCCGCTTTGTTCGGCGGCTGCCAGGTGCCACACCCAACGTCACGCATCTATTTGATTGGATAGTCCATGGGAAGTATCAATCGTTGTATGTATGTACAAAAGGTATGATATGCTCTCTATGTGTAGTCGTAGCACGTGTAAATGTATCAAACAGTCCAGCCCACCTGGGCAATGCCTATGTCCTCCAGACTCCAAATCCATAACCTTTACCAATTCCACCCCAGATATACAAATCCAGTCCTTTCCAGGGACTCCAAGGGTATACGTGCGGACGACTGTCTATTGTGAAACGCCTCCTAGTTTGTCAATGCAACTGCCCAACAGGTTTGCAGCTTCGGCCAACAGCTCCCACCGCGCGTTGGCAAATCCATCCCGCAGGATCATCAGCAACCCCAGGCACTGATTGCGTCCTTTCATACTTTCGAGGTCGCTAGGCTCCCGAACACCACCGACGCGACGTAAGAATGCCTGCATGTCTTGTCGTTGCTCTGCGACGGTCGTCAGTTCAGGAGGGTTCTTGATCGGCCCATCCAGGGCATATCCGTAGCACCAGACGACCAAAGCCGCCACGTAAATCACCCACGGCCGGTTGAGCAGGTAATCTTCGCGGCCGCAGTACAGCTCCCCTTCGACATCTGGGTCACCATGATGGTTATCCAGAAGACATTCGGAGAGAAACTTGAGCGCATAAAACGTCGCATCACGGGCGGATGCCTTAGTCGCCCAGCGATCGACCATCTTCTCCCGTGCAGCGCTGTAGTCTCGCGGAGTGATAGTCCGCCCCATCAGCCGCCGAGCCCCCGCGAAGATTTGGCAGTCGACGACGTCGACGTGTGAGGCCATATGGGCAAGTCCGTGCAGCACATCGCGCGACTCAAAAATATTATCTTCGTCGAGTGCGTACCGACCGCGATATCCGTTAGGAAAAGAAGTCATTCCAGGCTGACCGAGAGCCTCATCGAAATCGCGGCGCCAGTTATCAAAGGCACGCAGTAAAGCAGACCTCCATTTGTCACGGCCGCCTAAAGCATGGGCAACGCCTAGGGAGTTGACCTGGAGGTCCCGCTGATTCATGTGCCAGCTCACACTAAGCAGCCCGGCCATCAAAATTGTCCTCCCAAAAGCGTTTGTTCGGACTCGCTGTCCATTGAGAGTTCTCTTGAGACCGTCCAGAAACATCACGGGCCGGACACCGTTCGCATGCAGACTTGCCTGCACCCGGGCCACTTCTGCAGCGCTGGTAGCCGACCACAAGGCCTCGTCACAAGGAAGAGGTAGACGCAATTCGTGGGCAACCATTTTGGCGGAGTGTCCGAACATCGTGGCATGAGACGAGTCTAGCACGAACGCTGCAAACGCAACTCGGCGAGTCGCTTCTGTCTTAATCCAGTGTGTCCAAGACTCGTCGGCCGCAAAGTCTGGGGTCATTGCTGACCCTGAAGCCGACCGGGCCTGCCGGTCATCTCTCAAGCTCGCGGGGGAGTCGAACGAATGGCGACCGATAAGGGAACTTCCGCGCCGCATCAATGTCAGAGTAGTGTCATGGTGGATGTGTGCTCGCTCATGGAGAGCTCGGGTAGAGTACATCTTCTCGTAGACCTCTAGCAGCAACAGCGCCTGGAAGACCCAGAGCTTGGCTGGTGGTCGGAAATCACCTTCCATGAAGATTTCCCATCGAAGGTGCCACATGATGAAGTCGGCCAGTTCGGAAGCGGCCTCGGTGACCTCCTGGCCATGAATTGTATCGAGAGTTGCCGCACCGATAGCCATCACAGCAAGTAGCAGCAGGTTTGGTGCTTTGTCTGCCACAAATGTTGGTCGGTGCAAAATCGGTAATTGGACATGGAAATGGTACCAGTAGGACCCGATATAGGTCTGCATCTTCGAGAGGCTCAGGACATGGCTGTCTTCGTCCATATCGCCATCCATCAAAGCATCCTTGCGCTTCGCAACAGCCGAGTAAGCGGCCTCATTGAAGCGGGTAGACATGAGATCCAGTAGCTCCTGCCGCTTGTCTTCGGACATGATAGCTCGCGGCGAACCAGGATCAAGGATACTTGTAACGCTCATTGGGTGAGTTGGAATGACGCCACTGAGAAAGTTCCCGTAAGCAGGGTCCACCATCAGAAACTGGTTTTGCAAATGAGCGTCTATGTATCCAGGCACCATGCTCGTCGCTGACGGATTGGTGACCGACGATGACCCTGGAGGAGGTTCGTTAAAGAGCCATGCTGTGAAATCATCGGCCATGTGGAAAGGCGACCGATTGCTTTCGCCGCCAAATACCGGGTAAGCAGATGAGTTGAATGCATCGAATTGCATGTCTCCGACTGTCGAGCCCTGGCCCATCATTCCTGCCATAGAGTCAAGAACTCCTAGGCCAGTTGCTTGTTCAAGAGGGGCAGGTGCCGAAGTTACTGGCGCCATATCTGAGTAACCATCGACGGGAATTTGCAATCCCGCTTGGGAAGTGTAGGCGGATGGGCTGACCAAAGGTCCATTGAGATTACTCTTGATAGCATAGGCGGCTCCAAGATCCTGTGCCCCGGTCGAAGCTCGCGCAGGTTCGTTCAAGGGATGAGCCGAGCGCAGATCGAGGCCCAGCTCGTTAGGAGTGGGAGAGCCTGCAGGATGACGAGCGTCATAAGTGACAAACGGCCGTTGGAGAGGCGGCGAATTGAATGCAGCAAGCGAGGTGGTAGGAGAGCTGATATCCATTCCATTCGCCTGCGGAAATTGAGAATCAGTTTCCAGCCCATGCTGCCGAACGGCAGGTCGATAGTGATTAAATGGCTGAGCGAACCCAGCGGATGTTGGGGATGAGGCAACCATGCTCGTGACATGTAAGGGCTGGTCCGGGCCTGTCGAGCCACGCTTCGAATCCGGAGGCGAAAGCACAGGTGGAGCATGGTTCTGGGGTATTTGCGACGCATTGCGAATTATCTGAGGTTTGGGGATACCATTGGGATTCGCCGAAGCGGCTTGCGCAAAGTGATCGCGTTTTTGCAGCTGAGAACCCTGCGTAGTGTGTCGCTCACGGTGCCGGACACAGAGATCTTGTCGCACGAACGACCGATAGCAGTCGGGAAAGTCGCATCGATAAATCTGCTTGGGGGCGTCTAGGGCAGCGAAGGATCAGTATCCATGCTAGTGGAAAGGGAGGAAGATTCGCGAAGCATACGGTTCAGTTGATGGCGGTATAAATGTTCTGCGCGCGAATAGCTCTTGCCGCAGCCATCGAATGTGCAATCGAATTTGCGGTCCACCTGGATCTTGCGGGTCCTCTTTCTCTTGCGCGGCGGGGTATCAGCATCGTGGACATCTGGGCTTTCCGGCGCCATCTCGGTTTCTTGTTTGTGGATGCCGTTCGCCGCGTGGTCCAGCGAAGCCATTGTGGTAACGGCGAATGTCATCGTGAGCTGGCCTGATATGTGTTTCGTATTCCGTATCCAGTTTGGTCTATGCTTGTCTGTTCTATATCTGTCTAGTTGTTGTATGTAGCCCAGTCTTAGCCAATACCCTTGAGGCGACCTGCGAATATTCGATTCTTGTCAAACACGCTCATCAGACCAAGGTTAGAGAAGCTCGAGTAGGCGGACGAGGGTTGGAGCGGCGGAAGTGGACCGGCGAGCAACAGCCATAGGATCTGAGAGTGCGTGACAGGTCGGCGAAGCCCCGTGGGGAAACGAGCAATCGGAGGATTATCGGCGATAAGGACGAGGGAGGAAGCCAGTCGGCAATAGTTGTCGATAGGAACAGGGATGGAAGTATGGCCAGAGGAATATGACAAGACTTATACGAGGGAGGGGAGGAGAAAAGAGGAGGATGGCCTCCTGCGGCGGTGGTCCGAGTCGTGGAGGTTGGATGGTGAGGGGAAGTGGAGGACAGTCGCAGAGAGTTCAGGAACTGGATCGGGAACCGCTCTGTACCAGAAAACCCAGTGGGAAAGGCAAGCGACCGGAGGCTGGAAGGGGCGACCGATGAGTTTTAAATAACTGCAATTGAGTTGTCTCTGGCTCTCGAGTCTCATCGACCTTCTGCCATCTGGGAAAAAAAATATTCATTTTTTTGACTTCCTAAAAAAAAAAACCAGCTGCACAACGACTCACCAGTGGGGCCGGGCACAGCTTCAGTCCGGGAGAGGTTCTTACAGCGGCGATGCTAATAATATTTAATTCTCAGCGACAGGGAACCCTCGGAAAGGCAATAGAGAGGAGAAAAAAAAAGAAAGAAACGCCATCGCCAATCCCAGCTCGATTCAAGATGGCTTCAGAGCGTCATTTCTTGACTGCCGACTCACCTGAACCTGGGGAAAGCAGGAAATCACTCGCTGAGACTGCCTCTCAAGGCTCGGGATCCCGAATGCCATTGGATTAGAGACTCCCAGAGATTCACAAACTCAGAGTAGTCCCTGGCACTAGCAAGTACCAAGAACTTCCCGGGCAAGACGTCAGAAGACCAGCAGCAGTCGTCGCAGACAGTCCGGACCAATCAGTCGCCGTTTATATGGGAGGGAAAAGATGCGCTGCGGCAGCGGCGGTTAAGCAGATGGGCCCCTCCCAAGGCCCCATTGGGAGTTGGAATCGAGTGACACACGCTGCGATGGACTAAGACTAGTCTCGAACTCAATCGAGCGATCCAAGTGCCCTCTCCGACTCCCAACTCGCAAGCGATTGGCATGGCCCAACTGCCAGGAGTGCGGAGAAAAGATCTACGGCACTGTCCGCCGCTCTGCCGTTGTATTCAATCAAGGGTCTGCATTTAGCGAAGCTGCAGCCATGACGCACCGGTGACCGAGAAGGCAGGTCTTTCCTGACGAACCTGGGGTGTGCAGAGTCCTCGGATGCTTATAGGGCTAGGACACTCGCGTGCGCTGATCGAGGGGTGCAGGGTGGTGCAGGGGTGCTCCACGAGCTGTTACAGGTAGTACAGGAACCCGTTTACGAAATCTCCCGACCATGAGCTGATGATGGATACCTACGTACCTCGAGGTGACCTGATTCAATGGGTCCTTGGTCGGGGTCCTGAGCGTCGTCCCACCGTCAACGGCAGCAGCCTAACAGTGTCCACTCAGTGTGGCACGGTGGCAGTGGCAGTGGCAGTGGCAGTGGCTTCCAACTGAGGCATTTTCAGACAATGAATATCCTCATTTTCGCTCGAGCAGGACGCGCAGTGCAAAGGGGAGCGAGAGACAGCAAGAAAAAGTAAACATCAAACCTCAAACAAGCCACCTGACGCCCGGCAGTTGGCGTTCTCCGCTGGTTCCCCAGTCTGGAACCCGACACCGCGGAGAACAGATCGCTGGTGCCAGGGACAGCACCGCACAGGAGTCAGGACCGTCAGTGCGGCGGTGATAAGAGGCAAGAATTGATGCAAATCTATGACTGATCGAAAACTCAGCCTCGACTTTATTTCCTCGGTGCTGTCAGAGAACGGAACTCTCCGATTATTGCGCAAGTGTATCGGACTATTGGCTCCCAGCTCCTCGGGCCTGTACGACCAACCCTCTGATATAGTGAGATCGAAGAAACAAGACAAAGCTATTGAAAGGATAACCTGGCTGTTGGATTTTGAGTTGGAATGATCCTCACTTGGCTTCGTGTTTTCTATTTCCTGATATCGACAATCATTTAATTTCGAGCGCCGTGCCAAGGGATCGCCCTGATCCGTCGCTAGCAGACCGATATCCTATCCTGTTCCTTGATTAACCTCAGTTGACGCATCTCGCCGCCTCAACCCCAGCGGAGTCGGCTAGAATACAACTCGCCCCGTCGCATTAAACCGTTTATGGGCCGTGCCAGCCGAAACAGGCGAGGGAAGAAAACGTGCTGCTGCAAGGTCGAGCCGTCGAAGGCATCGAGAAAAACAAAGCACGAAACAAGATGAGTCGGGCAACGAGGGGACAATTTCATTAGTTAACAGGAACCCAAGACAGGGTAGCAGAAAAAGCAAACCTTGTGCCCGATACAGCCTGTAAGGTCATCACGATGGCTCAGAGATGGGTTTGATGAAGACGATCTGATCTAGATTGTTGTCTTTCGACGCTTTTCCTCGAGACTTGAGGGCGAGCATGTCTGCGAAATTACGTACGACTCCATTCGAGGGCTCGAGAGTCGTTGAGCTCGAGGCTGAAGAATCATAGTATGAGCCAAAGAGGGGTGACTTTTAACTTTGGGAGCCAAGAGCTCTTGCTATTTTATGCTCTCCCCGCTCCAAACGCTCAAAAGTCTATGCGAGGTACTAAACGTCCTCCTCCAGCTTCAAGGAACCCATCACAAGACCCGCTTCTCCTCCTCCGTACCACCCCATCACTAAGAGCAATCACTAAGATTATCTCTGGGGTACGGCTCCCTCCTGCCCTTCTGGAAGACCCAAGCGCAGCGCGATGCTTAAGCGACCTTCTCTCATCACTTTCTCTCCTCCTTCTCGTCCGAGATCCTCCAAACCAGTCCCAATGAGCCTAGTCTCGTCCCATTTAGGAACAGTGTCCTCGGGCCTGTATAGACTAAGGCTTACCAACTCAGCCTCGACCCAAGCTTCCGGATTTCCTTGTGAGTTTTTACTTTGAGTCTGATTTTTTTTTTTACTTTTTAGTCTTGCCGACCTTACCTGGCGTTAAAAAGAAATACCAGTCAGGGAAAAAGAAACCCTTGCGAAAAGACGGGATCCCCAGATTCAGATTCAAGTTTGGGCTGCTGCATCCACACTGCGTGGTCCTCGTATTTGCAGGGGAGCTGGAAAGCCACGCCGATATTCAGATAATCCAATCACGGCTACTGGAATCGTTTATTCGATCGGCGGGGGTTGGGACTCGGGAGGCCTCTGCTACAGGATGTGATGGAGGTTACTATAGTCCGAGGAGGCAAAGAGGTCCGATGTACGGAGTACCCAAGGTACCATTTACTTCCTATACATCCAACCAGACGAGATACTGTCGAGGTAAGCGAGTCGCCGACTCAAGACCTCACTCACTTGAGCTCAGAAACTCTGGTCGCGGACACCAGAGGGGGCGAACCGGAAGTCCCAGCCAGTTCTTTCCTGTTTCAGTGGCTTCTAGACTTGTTTCTGTCAACCTCGCCAAGGCGATGATGGATGTTTTTTTTTCTTATTCTTCTTCTTCTCCCTCCAGCCGACAGGAAATGAGCCAGGCTCTGGGCTCCATTCGGCTTCTTTTTGCCGCTTCCAGCCAACCAGCCCAGCCCGCTGAGCCCAGTCCAGTGGTCACCTACCCAGTTCGGAGAATTTTTGATTATTTTTTTCTCTTTTGCCTCGTCGGTGCCCAGGAGGCAAATATGGCTCCTTTGTTAGGTAACGGGAACCTCGATGATGGGCTCTCATGTTCTATTATTCTGTTTTTACGGAGGGTTGTATAGCTTCCTCGTCGAGGAGAGCCGGGCGTCGGTTCGGCCTACCATTATCGGCGGTGTCGGCGCAAGATACATATCTATATTTTAGAACACTTGCGAGTCAACGCACACTACTCCGTACATCCCGCCCCTAGCTTCAGAGATCCCGACCCATCCACCAGGAAACACCACAGAACCGAGAAGAGCTAGTCAGAAGCAACTAGAACTCGAACTAGAACGCGGGGCATGGGACGGGAAGAGTCAGAAAGGCACCTGGATCCTGCAGTCCAAGAGGGTTGGAGCACACACGCTCCCAAGCGGCAAGCCTTATTTGCCAGGCTAATTTTCCTAAACTATAGCGTGGCGCTGATACAGACAGGGAAGAAGGGGGCCAACCGTCAGTCAATCAGTTCTATTGTATGAGTTGAGATGGCTAGTACTAGTACGGGAGTACTCCATCATCGTACGTCTGTGGCTTCTCCAGACCGAAACTCGCGCAGGCAAATCAGAATCACTCCGATGGGAGGAAATCGCCGACAGGGATAATATGATTGGATAGGAGTGTTTATTTGCGTTTGCGTGAGGTAGTGATCGATGTAGGTTGGAGCACGCGAATGCCTGGGATCTCTGTCTCCCTCTCTCTCTTTCTGCTCTGATGCCATGAGGTCTCATGACGTGCCCGATTATTGTATATGTAGTGAAGTTTGATAGCTGGAGGGGGTTGTTCTGAGCAATCCACTTCCCCGCTGCTAAAGCTGAGCGTTTGCAGGACAGATGCTAGCTGCGGGGTGGTGAGGGGGATGCATGCTCCGATAGAAGAATGGTGGTTGTGACGGTGATGATGATGATGATGATGTTGGGGATGACGGTGATGATAATTCTGTTTCCAACGCTCAACATTCCTCCTCTCTTTCCCATCCGAGTTGTGTTCAGGCTCTGTTCAGATTGTCCATTCCCTCCCGCCTCCCGATCCCAAGTGATAACGAATAATAGTAGAAATGAAAGATAAAATATGAAGACAAAAGGAAAGAAGAAATCTATCCGCTAAACCGGAACCGGGTGGCTTCCAACCGTCCCAAACCTTCTCTCGGGGCCACGTTTCGACGTCGGTATGAGTTGGTAAAGTCTATAAAGCACGCGGTCAGCCAATGAAATCACAACTAATTCGCGGAATCGTCAGCATACCTTGCAGGAGAGCTCGAATCTTCCGTGTCTCCCCCGACTGAACCTTGTCAGAGATCCCCTTCAGCAGCCGCTCAGCCTCGCCCGCCTTCATCGTCCCCGCGGGGAGCATCTGGAGCGTCGACTGCACCCACGCTCCTGCCTCTGGGGGCATCAAATAGAATAGAGACATCATCAGACCTGATGCGTCCGGGAAGCACTCTCCGGGGAACGTAAACATCATGCCGGTGAGGATGCGTTGCACGAGGACTTGGCCTTGTGAAGCGATCAGCTGTTTCACTGCCTCGCGGATTTCGGGAGGGTTGGAGTAAGCCTCTCCATCCGGTGCCGTGAAACCAGACACTGCAGGTTTGTCGAAGGCAAAGCTAAAGAGATCATGGCAGTAATGCAGCGTGGCCATCAGAGGGTCAATCTGCTGCAATGCAAGTGCGCTCAATGCAGCCGAGAAAATCGGCACTGCGAGGTTCGAGGTAATGCACTCCTTCGGATAGAATCGGACGGCATCGGAGGAAAGCCGAAAGAAGTCCTCAATCACTACTCACATATTAGACATACCTAACGTCAGTTGAATGGAAGATACGCACCATCCGGCAGGTTTTCCGGTGCTAGATCATTGAGAGCGCGCAGGAAGGCGACCGCCTGCTGCTCGTAGAATTGGAATACTGCATTGCTAGTAGCGGTATCCACAAATTCAGCGCCCTCGGAGAATTCGCGCACAACTGCATCTGTGGCCCATAGGAAGCATCCTTCCCGAGAAACCTCGAATCCGTTTGCAAGGCTCTGCGCGAGGGTTGGGAGTAGAGGTGTCATGGCGGTTCTATATGTGATGATCATATTTCTCCAACAGCGGCATACGCGCTCGAGAATAGGCGTGGACGATGTGAAGTTCATCACTAGCGTGGTCATGATAGGCAGGATCTCGCCGCAATACTTCACGGCAGGGTTTTCTTGGCCTTGATCAACGGCAGGATTCACCACGAGGATGAATATCGTGATTAACTGAAGGTGATCAGCAACAGCTCGTTGTCCCTGCTCATCCTTGGCATTGTTGGCCAGATTCATGATTCGGGACATGATGGGGTCACAGAACATCTTCATCGTTTCATAAATCTTCTCAAGCGGCTGCACAGCGACTACAGCCGCAACACCTTCCGTCACCTCTTCCTGACTGCTCGGTTTCAGCTTATCGATGACCGATTCATAGAACGAATGGAGCTGCGCAATATGGCCTCCAAGGAGCTTTTGGCAATCCGTACCAAGGAATTTGAAAGCCAAGGCAGCCGCCTGAACGACTTCCACGGAACTGTGCTGGAAGCCGGAAATGACATAGTTGAGCTGCGCCTCGAGGGTCTCCGGGTGTTGCGCTGTCCATTCGGTGTAGCGCGCAAGCGCCATGATGGCTTGGAATCGGACTTTCTCTTGGTTCGGAATCTGCACGATCAGGGGAATAACCTGAGGTAGCACCGCGCTTTCTTCCGGATCGACCATACGGCCCATGGCCCTCAAGCTGAAAAGGGGTGCTTCGAGCTCTTGCCAATTTGGAACATGCTGATCTGTTGATTGAGAAGCATACTGCGAAACCCATTGCTGGATGACTTGATATGCTTTGGACAAGCATTCTGTGACCCCAATCACTGCGCAGCAGTCCTTGAGAACGTCGCCCATCTGGTGCCTAAAGTGGCGGAACTTCTCTTCCTGCTCCCGGTCGCCCCCGAAGAGATCGGATTCACCTTCATCTGGGTGTGGAAACTGGAGATGCTTGATCATGATGTCCACCAGCTTTGAGAATATTTCAGCGTACACAACCCGCGATTCGGCATATCGGTCTAGCGTAACGTACTGCTTCAGTTCGTACCAGAAGCCGAAAGTAATCGAAACCACGTCGCGCTCCCAGTCTCGCGCGCAGCATTCAAGGACTGCTTCCACAAGCTCTCGAAACTCCGACGGCAGACGTGCCATCAACACAACCCATGCTTCGCCCGCCTCTGCAAAGAGTCTTGTAACCCCCCTGAAAGCATCGGTATCCTCCGCTTCGGCAGTCTGGGCGATTTTCGGTCGGAGAGACATTAAGCGCGGGTACAAAGTCTGAATAATAGGCAGCGAATCATCCACCTCACGCGTGTCTCTGTATAGAGTGCACATGCTGTCAACTGCGGCATCGAATGATCCATCGTCATCCAGGGCTTTCACGATGACATCCATCAGCGGTGACTCAACTATCCTCGCGGCCGGGATTTCGCGCATCCAGGATGTTATACAATCAAGAAGGCGGGGGTTCGTGGAGGCAGTAGCTGACTTATGATTAGCATTGAACAGGGACAAGAGTGAACGGTACGTACGCGATGACTGAGCATATTGAATCAAGAGGTGCATGACCTGCTCGGCGTTGTCTTCCAGCAGTTCTTTCGTCCTCATCGTAAGTTCATCTTCCTAAGGCGAATGTATTAGATCCTGAACTATGGCCGCGCAAAGAGTCGTCGCTGATCGGTGCTGCAAATATGGAATGCTGAGTTTGCCGAACATACACTTAGATTGATTTTGCGACCTTCTGTCACTTCTTCTGGAAGGATTCTGAGGAACTCCAGCACGCAGTCGCCGGCGCTGCTTCCCAGTGAGGAGCCGACGGTGACCAGGACGTCCTTCCATTGAATCATTTGAATTGCGAGACTGGCGAGACACACGCAAAGCTGTGTTTGGACCGGCCGGGGTCCCGACCCGAAAACCACCAGCAGGTTGAGTACCGAGTCTCTCAAAGCAACCACTGATTCCGCGGGCAATTGATCTAGATCGAACATAATCTAGGACAGTCAGTATGCCAGTATGGTCTCATCGGAGCAAGCGCCTGCTTCACCTTTCCCTTTAATGTTGTCGCGGCGAACAATTTTGCTTCCACAGGAACGTCCGTCGACTGTAGCATTTCATGCGTAATCGTCCAGGCATCCACCTAAAGAGACAAGTACGCTGGTCAGTATGGTATTTTCCTGGAGGTGCGAAGGTTTATATTCGGGGGAGGGGCTAGGGGCGAACGAACAGATTTCTGGAACTTTTCGAGGAATTCATGGGCGTGGGCTTTCTCCGAGCGCGGGACATTTCCTTGCATCGTAGCGACTGCTGCTAGGACGGGGCCAAAGGCATGCCCTGCAGCGTCTGCCTTCTCGGCCATGGTCGATTGTAAGGAAGGTGTTTTGGTGTGGTGGACTCTGGAGAAGTGGGCAAAGAGGGGTCAACAGGCCAGACGGCTCAACACCTGCGGGCCTCAGTCATGAATCATGAAAACTGCGTAAAAGAGAAAAGAAGCCAGTAATGTCGACTATAGAAGAAACAGAAATATTCGGGAGCAAAGCGTAAGGCAGTGATTCAGTAGGAGTGGAAGTGGGATGGTGGTGGTGATCCGCTCCCACGGAAAAGTTGGTGAGCCGCAACAATCGATGGTGCTCCGGCAGTGGCCAGGAAACCCGCGGTCAAAGGAAGCTTCAGATCCATCTTTTTCCTGCCCATCAACCACCACTCGCGCGACCAACCACGCTTGCTTCTCACTCAATCCTCACTCTTCGGATACTCGTGCCTTGTCTCTTTTTGTAATATATTCACACATCTATTGTCATTATGACTGGCCGAGGAGGTGGTGCAGCTCGCAAGACACTGCTTGCGCCGATTCATTTTATCTTCAAACTCCTCCAGCAACGCTCAACAGTGTCCATCTGGCTCTATGAGCAGCTCGCATTCCGCATAGAAGGGAAAATCAGAGTCAGTAGTCTCGTCTTTGCGGCGAAATGATTGTCGCTGACCGGATGTCTAGGGGTTCGACGAGTTCATGAACCTTGTCGTTGACGACGCGGTGGAGGTCAAGCTAGCCACAAAAAGCGACGAGGAGAAGAGACGGCCATTGGGTATGGAGACACATTATCTTGGCTTCATTGGAGCTCGTGATGCTAATACGCGTTCGAAAATAGGCCAAATACTGCTCAAGGGCGACAACGTGTCTCTCATTCAAGCTGTTCAGTGATCGCGAGTCGCATTTTATTTCCTACATAATACGTCGTTGATTCGAAAAAAGCCCATCGCTCATTCCCCGGTGCTACGAGGACCTTGATGGCATCTTTTTTACGCCCTGCCGCTGGAGGACACGGATGGGATAGATAAATCTGCGGACAGGGGAAGGAATTTTTGGGGGCGTTCGATTCACCGCTGGCGTACGAGACACCGATCATCGCCAACGATTAGGATATCTACAGGCCAGTCATGATTTGTAACGGGTACTTCTTCGGATGCGGAAAGCGTTTGCTCTTTGAGGGAGAGAGCGACTGTGGTCTAGTCAGGAATTTATTGCTCTCATACGTCTGGAATAAGGATATTGCTTACCGAGTAAAGGCATATCTTGCGTGGCTGTCTCATTTTCTGCTTCCCATCTCAAGTACCTTGACAGGAAACTGTCATAGTAACCTTTCCCATGGCCGAGTCGTCTGAACTCGGGGTCAAACGCCATTCCCGGCATCACAATCAGGTCTAAACCAGAAGATCCAGATGCAGTCTGCTTAGTTGGGTCTGTAGGGAGTCCAGTTCCGCCAAAGCAATCCTTCTTGCTCAGGGCTTGTGCCTTTGTGAGCGACGGGATGCCCCATTTGTCACGCTCCAAGGCCATGAATTCCTCCATCGACACCAAGGCTAGCATGTCCATGACAGAAGTTTTCTGCTGCGTAGTCGTAGTTTCAATGTTGTGAATATAAGGCACGAAAACTTCCTTGTGGTTTTTCAAGGCGTCCTGGACTATGTCTGTCGTCGACAGTTCGCCTGTCGGCATAGAAAGATATACACCTATTCTTTTGGCTTTTTGGTATTCAGGAAGAGCGAATAGTCTATTCGCAACAGTCCTAGCTACGAATAGTCAGCATGCGTCGAAAATATAATTTGATGCTAGAGAGTGGTGTGTCCAACATTGAGTGACGATGGAATCCGCGGGGATTCTCTGCAAGACATCCCGCATTCTTTTGCGGAGATCCTTCTTTGCTGTTTGGATTCCAGCCATCATCCCGATGAGCAGCAATCGGCGAGACTCGAAAGAAGAATTGGATTGTTGTATACAAAAAGTCAGAAACGAGGAGAGGGCCGGGTTCATTCAACAGCGTTGCTGAATCATTGTCCAACACTGTTAGTGATTGATCGCTAACGGCTTGGCATCTCATGGATTCTTTGTTGTTTGGCGCCGTTTCGCGGATTAGCATGGCTGGATCGACAGGGCCAGTCTCCCTTCGCAGGGGAAGTCAGGATTGCGCCCTTGAATGAGGATTCTCTTCTCTCGGCAGCTTTCGCTCTTCCAACTTGACAACCACTTCGATAGCTTCCTCCAGCAATGATTGTGTTATACTTCGTTGCTAGCCTTTTGGCGAGCACCGTTAGTGCCGGCACCGCCGCCGATCTAGAAGGCACCTGGACCACAAAGTCTCGCGCCGTTGTTACTGGGCCAGTAGGTTATAGCCGGCAGACAGCAGTCTGGGTGTGGTGCTGATGAAGTTTTGACGAGTAGGGATTCTACGACGCCGTCAACGACAAATTCATCGAGCCAGATCTTACGGGTATCTCTTTTTCGTTCACAGCTGATGGGCACTTTGAGGAAGCATTCTATCGGGCTGTTGCCAACCGTAAGTATATACAAATCGAAATTCATGGGCGAAAGCTAACAGCGAATGCGACGAGTAGCCCAGAACCCCGCATGTCCACAGGGCATCATGCAGTGGCAGCATGGGACATACACCATAGGCCGTGATGGCTCTCTGCATTTAACACCAATCGCCCTGGACGGCAGACAGCTACTATCAGACCCGTGCTCGTCTTCGATAGGAACATACACCAGGTACAATCAGACTGAGAAGTACAATGTATGTGTGAGCTCCTCTAGATATTTTGGCTCCTTTCACTAACACTACTAGTCTTTTGCCGTGGCGCTGGACCCATACTATGACAGCATGCGGCTGGATCTCTACTCGTTCGATGGATCGCCAATGCACCCGATGTACCTTGCCTACAGGCCACCGGAGATGTTGCCGACCACGATTCTGAACCCCATCTCATCCAAGAGATCAAAACGGGACCATAGCCGAAAGACAAACCCGACTATCGACCTGGGGAAGATCGTCAGTAGAGACAACCTCATTGATCCGAATCGCCTGATGTGGGTTGGCATCATTATGAGCGCGATGGGGGGGATCGCTATGTTCCTGTCATAGTTTGATGGTTTCGGGCGATACAGAGTAGATGTATCGAGGATCAAATTCGGCGTTTGAAACCCAAGGCTACCGGGTGGCGTTTTTTAGAGCATGGCGCTGAAGCTCCGTTGGTGTATCGATTGTTTTCTGATTTAGATCCATTCCTCACATGCGAGCGTTCTTTCCGATCCTAGCAGAGGCTGTGATATAATCAAGTGACTCTTTTGTCATGTTGAAACACGATGCCGTTGCGCAATCGGATCGGGTCAAGCCGTTGTAGGGGAGTTATTGCATATGTTGTAGATCGTATAGTGGTACAGTGGTTAATATACATTGCGCTTTTCTCCTATCACAGAAGCGTCATCAATCACGGCGACGAAACAGCGTCTTTAGCAATCTTTGCAACCTCCGATCGTTCCGCGGGCTTGCCGTCCAGGGGACCCCCAGCAGCAAAGAGGGATTTGAGAACTGTGCCGACCTGGAATTTCTCTCCAGCTTCCTTCAGCTTCGCGACTTCCTGCGAGACGATCTGCGTGATCTCTTCAATGCTCATTGTCTCAACCTGGCTTGCGTACTCCTCCAGAATTTCCTGCGCCTTGTCTTCCTTCTCCTTTAGGTCCGGTCGGTTGGCTTCAATGAATTGTTGAACCGAGTCTTTCGAGGCAGCGACACGCTTCTTAATCAGCGAAAGGAGCTGCAAGTCAGTCTGAATAGGAGAAGCGGTCTTTTGGGAGTTGTTTGTTTCGGAGATGAGAGCTCGGAGGACGTCCAGTCTGGGAGCGGAGGGTGGTTAGAATGAGCGTTATAGGGGACTTTGAGGTAGAATGACAACACTTAGTAAGGGACATACCTGGCAGCATCTTTAGCTCTCATCGCAGTCTTCAAATCAGTCCTGAGTTTGGTCATCAGCGGCGGCAGTGACGGGCTGGCAGTCGAATTCCATCGTGCTTGATAGAGACCCAAGCGGGTGGTTTGTCGCAAAGCTCTGAACATGGCTGCTGGTGTGGGTAGATATCGAGGAAAATGGAGCAACACTAGATCACACAAGCCCAAAAGAACTATACAAACTATTATGAAAGCTATGAAAAAAAAGCTCTGCACAGCTCTGTTTTATGAGGCAGAATAGACAAGCAGGC
The DNA here is from genome assembly GCA_025688815.1 of Aspergillus carlsbadensis. Lineage (NCBI taxonomy): Eukaryota > Fungi > Ascomycota > Eurotiomycetes > Eurotiales > Aspergillaceae > Aspergillus > Aspergillus carlsbadensis. The sequence goes on from MU628244.1 coordinate 144,780, forward strand.
GGAACAAGAGCAAAAGGCGGAGAGTTCAGTTTGACCTTGACTGGTCCGTGCACAATTTTGTTTCTTCCCTGCTTGTTGTGATCGCTTCATCATTGTTTCTTCTATTGAATGCTGCCTCTTCTTCGGCCTCAAGGACAACATACCGGCTGAGGAACACAACCGCGTGTCGATTCATGCTCCTTTCCCATCCCGCTCCGGCCTGCCGCTCTTCTCCCCGGCCCGCCTCTTTCATTTGAATTTGCTTCCCTTCCCCGACCCTTGCGCTGAACGAGTCGCTTCCACGCCGGGGAAGCGACACCACTTTCTTCACGCCTTATATAGGCTTCGGAGCTGCACCATGTCCTACCCTACTCTGCCGCCTGTGACACCTCAGAAGCCACTTCCTGGAGCCTTTTTTCAGACGCCCGCGACCAGCAATGCGCCCATTTCACAGCCGATTGCGTCGTCCCAGACGGCGACACAACCAACAAACTCAAGTCCCCAGACTGTACTTTCTAGGTTCCCTCCGGCGTCCGCCTTGAAACCAGTGACGGTTCAAACTTCATACACAGAGGACCGTGCCGCGCGAACGGTCAATGATACGCTTGCACAAGAGGCTCGATACCCAGATCTCGATAGCTATTTGTCTCGTAAGTGGAAAATGGGTCAATCTGAAGTGAACGGTCAACTAACAACCTGGATGTAGAGGGCTTTTCGTCCGATTACGATATTCCCTTGTCCTCGTCATGGGCGCCGTTCCAAAAAGTCAAGATGTACAACATCCCCGACCAGATTTTCGACCAATATAACCTAGCCCAAGTATCAACCAGTATGGGATTGTTGGCGGAGTTGAACCACGCGTGGGTGGCGATTGACAACGCGCTATACATTTGGGACTACACGCACACCAATCCTCAGTTGGTCGGCTTCGAGGATCAACCTAATAGTATCAACTCTGTCAAGCTCACCAAACCCCGAACTGGCGTGTTTCTCCCTTCGATCACCCATTTGCTTGTCATCTCAACGACCGCCGAGGTTATCCTTCTTGGAATGCAGTGCGAAACCACACCCGGGGGAGGTCGTCAAGTCACATTGTTCCAGACGGGGATGTCGACATCCATCCGAGGATTGGACATCCACATTCTAACCTCCTCGGACGCGACTGGCCGTATCTTCTTTGCGGGAACATCAGACAATGATGTCTACGAGCTCACATATCAACAGGAGGAGAAGTGGTTTCAAGGCCGATGCGCGAAGGTCAACCATACCAGCTCCCGGCTCGCAACGTTTGCGCCGTCTTTGAGTTTCACACAGTCGGCCTCGGAACATGTTGTCCAAATGGAGATTGACGACTCTAGGCGATTATTATATACTTTGTCATCTGCATCTACCATTAGGGTCTTCCACATGAAGACGGACGGTTCCCTCTCTCTTGCTATCACGAAGCCAGCCCTCGATATCTATGCTAACATCGGCCATATCATCGCTTCAAACCAAACACTGAACGCTAAAGTTAAGATCGTTTCAATCAGCCCTGTTCCGGCGGCGGAGGCATCAAGGTATCACTTGATGGCTACGACCGCAACTGGGTACCGTATTTACCTGAGCGCCACTGGTTCCTACAGCTGGTCTCCTGCACCAAATGGCGCGACCGCTCCAACGAGTATGCAGGCCCACTATGTGAAAACCCCTCCTTTCGATAATCCCGCCCCTGCAGCGCAGGGCCAACCGCGCTTCCAATCATCCATGGCAGCCAAGGTTCCGATAAACACCCTCAATCCCACAACATTCGCGGCCCGATATCCACCGGGATACTTCTTTTGCTTTACCTGCCAAGATGCCACACAAAAGACGGATACTTTATTCATATCAGCCCCCGACTCTGGGCGCGTGGCTCGTTCACAGGAGAATGTAATCCCCGGGAAAGCGGCTGAAACCGGAATCTGGCTCTCTCTGGGCAGCAGAGCGGAGGACATCGGACTCAGCTCACCAACAACGCCAGCATCGGCGAATCCAGGGGGCTTCGGTAACGAACTAGCTGTTCAATTCGACAACCCGGCCGCGGAAGTTGCTATCCTTACCAATACTGGCATTCACGTGTTTCGAAGGAGGCGACTCGTTGACATATTCGCTGCTCTAGTGCGCAACGGAGGTAGCGGTGGTGACGAGGGGCTTGAGGGCGAGATTAAGAATTTCATCCGTACCTATGGGCGGAGCGAAACGCTTGCAACTGCCCTCGCGGTTGCGTGTGGTCAAGGTGTCGAGGTATCTCCGGACTCCCGATTATCAAAGATCAATGACCCTGAAGTGCTCGAGTTTGCTCGCAAAGTCTTTATCGACTACGGCGGGCGGCCGACTTTGAATGAGAACGCGGTCGCGGACAACTCGACACCCGCTATTGACACAGTTGTTCCCTCTCCTCGACATGCAGGTATTGCGCTGTACATCTCAAGGCTTCTACGTTCAATATGGAAGAAGGAGATCGCTACAGTGGGCAAGGCGCCCGGCGAAGCGCAGACAATTTCTTCTTCCTTCCCAGCCCCCAAATTGCAAAGTATTCAGCGAGACCTGTCTGCTCTTCAAGAGTTCTTCAAGTCGAACAAGTCTTTCATCGAAGGCTTAAGCGGCCCTGAAGCCCTTGCACGCGTCTCAACGAAACAGGAGGAAATCGAGCTACAGGCTGAGCACCGGGCGCTGCACTCGCTTGTCCAGCTAGTGTCTCACACTATTGAGGGCATATCATTCGTGTCGGTCTTGTTCGATGAGAAAGTTGAAGAAATCGTCGCGCTCTTGCCGGAGGAGTCAAAGCAAAGGTTTTTGAAACTCACGTTTGAAGAGCTCTTTAGCACAATTAAAGGACACGATATCGCCAAGGAGCTTGTCAAGGGGATCGTGAACCGAAACATAGCCAAGGGTGCTAATGTCGAGACTGTTGCAGATGCGTTGCGTCGCCGATGCGGCAGCTTCTGTAGTGCTGAAGATGTTGTGATCTTTAAGGCTCAGGAGCTTCTAAAGAGGGCTACAGAGGCAGGCTCCAACTCTGAACTCGGTCGCAATTTGCTGAACGAGAGCTTGCATCTTTTCCAGCAGGTATCAGAGAGTCTCCCCATGGACTACCTGGTACCCGCAGTGGAAAGCTACATCTCAAACCAGTTCTTTGCTGGTATGTTCTCGAGTAATTTGATTGAACCGATGGTTTCTAACTTCTATAGGTGCTATTCAGCTTGCTTTGAATGTCGCTGGTCGATCAGACAAGGCTAACATGGCGTTGTCATGGATGATGGATGGCCAACCTGAACCGGTAAGGGATTTCCTTTTGGATATGCCACCTCCTGCGCTGACAAGATATTCGCTCAGGACACTCGAAGAGATCATTATCTGTTCAGAAAGCAATGCTACGACCTGATTTTCAAGGTTATACTCGCCGTCGACACTCTTGCCGCTCAGGATCCCGGCGTCGTTGATGGGCAGCTGACGATCGTCGCCAAACGCAAAAACGAGGCTTATGGGATCATTTCAGATTCGACAGATGAAGTATTTCTGACAAGCTTATATGATTGGTATTTGGAGCAGGGATGGGGTGATCGCCTGCTGAGGTCCGACTCTCCGTTTGTGGTGGTCTACCTCAAGCGCAAATCGGCGGACGATCTTTCGCACGCCGATCTTCTATGGAAGTACTACACGCAATCGGAGCGCTTTTTTGAGGCGGCTAAGGTGCAATTAGAGCTCGCAAACAGCTCCTTCGTTCTTCCTCTTAGTCGGAGAATTGAATATCTCGGCCAAGCGCGGGCCAACGCCTCAACCTTCACACAAGACGTCGGACGACAAGCCCGCCAGCGATTGGTGCAGGAGATTTCCAACCTCATCGACATCGCAAACATCCAGGATGACCTTTTACAACGACTAAAGGACGACCCAAGGCTCGAACCTGAGCAACGAACCAAGGTTCTCGAGGACGTTGACGGCTCCATCCATACAGTCTCTTACGTACGCACCTCCGTCTCTCCCCTAATCTCCACCCCCACGCTTTCCAGATCTCAACCCATCCACATTACATTACTTGCATATACTAAGAAACTCAATCAGATGTTCAACCAATACGCCGACAGCGGAAGCTACTACGACATCTGCCTCCAGATCTTCTACATCGCCGATCACCGCAACCCAGCCGACATCCGCGCCACATGGCAACACCTCCTCCAAGACTTGCACGATGAGACTCTCGCCCGCGGTTCCCCTCAGCCCTATGAAGCCGTTATCCAAAAATTCCGCTCTCTCGGATTTCGCCTCCACATGTCTGACACCATTTTCCCCATCCCCGCTCTCCTTCCCATGCTCGAGCGCTACGCGCTAGAACACCAGCGCAATGTCGGACCCCCCACGTGGGTCATTGATACCTTCTTTGACCTCGGCGTCGCCCACGAAACTATCTACTCCGTCCTCGAGTCCATGTACTACACCGACGAAGCTCCCTTCCAAGGCACAAACCGGAAATTCATCGCCCGCGATCTCCTGTATACCATCGAACACTGGTTTCACGATACAGTGCGCCTAGGCGGTATTGTTTTCGGAAGTGATCTTATCGCCGAGCGCGTAGTTGAGATGCTCGTTCTTTTGCAGCAGGGCGGGATCACCCAGGAACAAATGCAGATTGCGCACGAGCTGAGGGCTAGAATCCAGGATATTTTGCGATAATCTTGATTCCATTTCTTGGTCTCGATCGATCAGTTATAGAGGGTAGTTTAGTTCTTGGTCGGTCGATGGGTTTTGACGATGGATGTGGTAATGAAGACGTCTTCTTGTTCATTTCTCTTTTCTGTCCTTCGACTCTTCCATGTAGAGAGTTGGAACGTATTTTCTTTTTTCTCTTGTGCCATCTCCATTCGCGTTTTGAGATTTGGCGTCCTGAAATCTTTCTTGTCTTGTTGATGTGCTTTGATTTTGTTTCCCTTGTCCTTGCAGTATACTGGGCTGCGATGGACATGTTATTTAGTTGTTGTAGAATATCCTCACAGTATCGAAGATCTACTATGTACCCGTCAAAAGGCAATAAATAAACTATGAAGCTCGACAAAAAAAGAGGGAGAAGACCAATGTAGTGCGAATGTATGTAGCCTGTTCATGGAATCATCTATCTATTAAGATCATTAAGACTGTCGCTAAAAGTCCTGAACAATCCAAGGGTCACTTGCTTGCTCAAAAACAAAGACGTGAGTACAGCAAAAAAATAAAGTAAAACAATCTATATCGAATGTCGCGCATTCATCATGAGGACCGGGGAGGAACAAAACAGACGCGGCCAAGATCAAGGAAAAGAGAGCAAAACAGCGGACAAAAACAAGGCCTTGTCTAGAACCATCTGTCCCTTGAGACATGATAAGAAACAAGATTGAAAAAAAGCCTGGTGAAACTGAAATCAAGGCGAAAAAATCCATCAAAACTGTCTATCGAAACCGGACCGAGGTATCAGCGAGAAAATGAGAAGATAAGCAAGGTGAAACAAGAGAAAAAAAGGCCGCATGCAGGACCAGCGGCATGGATGCGAAACAACCGACGGGCGCAGACGAATAATAATAACCAGGGCTAGGGATGCATTATTGACGTTGAAGAAGTGGCTCCAAGAAACGTATTTTTTCCCGTGTTGTGGAGGACAAAGAAAGTACAACAAAGTAAGCTCGGGTTTGCGGGATTAGATTATTGGTGGTGGTGAGGGACGTTCATCATTCAAAGTCGTCGTAAACGGGGATTGGCTTTTCGCCCAGAGCACACAGACGGAAGATATGACGGAGTTTGGCACCGTAATCGTCATCGAGATAGTCGACAATAGCCGAATCTAAAGGTTGGAAGGATCTAGTTAGTCGCCAATTCCATCGGGTCGCAAGCTAATGCACGGTTTAAAGAAAACGGGGAAAAAAGGAGGGACCGAAAAATAAAATACGTACGAATTGTGCTGCGATTGTCGAAAATGACGATGGTTTTGGGCTGCCATCGTACTCTCGCCTGGAAGTCATGCCCACTGACAATGTGCTGCATGAGAAAGTCGAGTAACCAGCGCTGCTCGGGCTCCTTGAGACCCTGGATCTTGGTGATGAATTCCCCATTGAGGTACAGGCATTTCTCTCCAGTCACAGGATGAATGCGCACCAATGGGTGGACAGTTTCGACGGCGTCTTTACGCACCAAGCCACCAGTAAGACGCGCATGGTTGATCATTTTGTGAGACGAGTGGACTGCACTCAGAGTGTCGAGCCACGAACAGATGGTGGGGGATAAGCGCCTGCTCACCAGCGTTAGCTCTGCATGTACAGTACTTTGCGGCCGAAAGGCTGTTTTTTATAGGTTGACTCACTTATAGGCCATGTCGGTCGCAGCAAAAACAGTATCACCTCCAACATCCGGCCCCTCCAGTAGACCCAACATGACATAACCTGGCGGCTGAATCTCGTAGCTTACATCCTGATGCCAGAGAGTGGTGGTTGTACGCTGCTCCAGAAAACGCGAAATTTCCTCCTTGTTTCCATCGCGGTGGATGATATGGAAGCCAGGGAATCCACGCACTGTTCCGGAGACTGGCTGATAATTCGGCTTGCCAAAGTAACCCATGAATTCTGCCTGCGCTGCGGGGCCAGCTTCGATCAAGTCTTGGTTGGGGAAAGCAACAACCTTGCGCTCGGAAACGAGGAGCGCAAGCTCATCCTTAGCGGCCTCGGAAAGTTGGCTCAATTGCACGCCCTCAATCACACTGCCCATCTGAGGCTGAATCTGCGTGACTTTGGCATTGGAGGTCAAAAGATTGGGCTTTGACTTGTCCTTTACGCGCATCGCGGGGTCGTCATATTCGAATGGAGGGAGGGGATCAAACCAGAGCTTGTCCCATGTCGGAAGATATGCAGGGTATCTTGTTCGCAGGTGGTTTTCCTTGTTAACATCCACGTACGGAATGTTGATGTCGTAGTTGATCGGTTGCTTGTCCTTGGGTGCAGTGACGGGCTGCGCCTTCTTAGGCCTAATGACAGGTGCGGAGGAAGGCATTGCGCTTGGAGGATGGAGGTATGTCGCGAATGGTGCCGCTTCTTAGAACCTGAGGTACTTTTGATCTCCCGTGTTGCGGAGGGACCGAGGAGAGGGAGATGCAGGGAACGTTTCTCCAAATCTTCGTCGGTGATACAAGGAGTAAACTGATATACAAAAACGCGAGAGGAGGGATCAAGGATAAATAGCCTTGGTCAATCCTGAGAATTGGAAGGAAAATAATATCGATCAGGTCTGTTTCATGAGATGGACGAAGAGGATCATTAAATAATAATAATTCTTGCGCGACCAGCTCGTCATCACGATAAAGCTGCTGCTCCTTCTGAACTGGGAAATAGACCTAAGTGGATGATGGTCTGATAATAGCGGCAGCACCATCATGGCATCCACCGGGAAGTTTCGCTTAGACTACTATCCTTCATCTCCGGCCCGGTCAGCGTGCGATGGAGATGCGCAGCGTGACGGATAAAGGAGCTGTCTCCGTGATGCCATGGCGCGCAGGGGTGCATCATCGGTGGCCGGACAGAGTACATACTCGAATAAGGTCGTGAAAGGGGGGGCTGAGGAGGGGCAACGGCATACCAGGGAGCCACTCAGGTGAGAGAAATAAACTGAAAAAGACGTCGAAAATCTACCAAAGGAACAGAACGGAGAGGCGAAAGGAAAGGAACTGGACGAGAGGATCTCTGGAAGCACCATTCGGAGTTCAGCCCGCGCGTTGTCAAAGGAAGCAGCAAGAGGAGAGGCGGTCAAGAGGGCCCTTGACGGCTCATTGTCGGCACATACAACGTAGCTTCTGCAATCTGCAACGAACAGTTGTCCCAAACGTCCTCATGGACGCGACTATCAGCATGATTGGGTCTTGCGGCGATTGATGGGCCTCGACTAAGCACCTTCGACTCCCTGCACCCGGCGTGTTCCGGGGGATTGGCTCGCCAGTGTCCATTCCAACCAGTACCGGGACAGTTTCACCGCTCAGCAACCCTTGGTGTAATAATTTGGGCGAACGATAAGAAAGCCGAGAAGCCGCAGAAGGATGAATAAGTGGGACCATAGAACGAGCATGCATGTTGGTCGAATATCATCCATTTTCTGGCTCTACTTCTGGTCCCAGAACGGGCTGGTTCTGGATCGCGGAAGTAGCCCTTTGCAGCAGCTAGCTGCCCGAGTTTCGAGAATGCAGCTGCAGCTTGCTGTACGGTAGCTTTGCTATCTTGCATTAGCCCTTACATGGCTTGAGAGAAGATGGTATAATCCCGAGCAAGGCCTGCTCCTGCGGTTTGTGCTACCGTGGCCTTTCTGGGAGTATGTCATGTTCCACATATGCAGCGCAAGCAGTAAGTCATTTCTTGTATTACTTGTCTCATTCAAAGTATCACAGCGATACAGCAGCGATTTTTCCGAGTCGTCCGTTGGTGGATGATCGAATATTTTCTTTTTCTCGATTGATAAGGCGAATGCAGGTGGTGGTCCTCCGGAACCCCTCCGTGCCACGTTAGTGGGAAGGAAATCAATAAAATGTATCTTGCCTTCATATGGCTTCGTTTATTGGACGGATTCGGGGAAAGCGTCGTCTTCTGGACTGGGATCGCTCTCTCTGCCGAATAAGGGGACCCCAGGAAAACACAGTCGCTTCCCCGAGACGCGAACGAGATGTTCTCTGAAACAGACTCATCTCACATCCTCATAGGTTGGCCTTGCACCAGGGCGAAGGCGAAATCAAGGGTTGCACATGGATTTGCTTAGTTGGCGACCGCGAGTGGCCCGTCGGAGGGGTGTGCTATCGGTATCCCTGCGCCGGTAGGCTTGGTTGTTCGATATCATTCGTCTGCGACGGAGTTGACAAGGGTGGAAGAAACAGCGCAAGTTGATGCGCTTGTTTCAAGCCAAGCGTCCTGCGACCCTCGTAACTCCACTTCATTTCGGGAGAACGGTCCAATACCCATAGTCTATCTCGGGGACCCCACATCGGTAGATTATTCCTGGGCTGGAGAGTCAGACAACTCTGCATCGAAATCGGCCCCAGACCGTAGACAACCGGCGTTGACATTGGACCGTCTTTTCCATGCTTTTCGAGGACCCATCGAAGCCTGACGGATTCACGGAAGAACGCACAGAATGTTTGCTCTGATAAGGCGCAATACGACACTGGAAAGAGCTAATCTTGACCCGCATGCCGAGGTCCTGACCGTCCACATAGTAACGGCGGGAGTCTGGTCCTGGCCAGCAGTGGAGATGATATCTCCGTCACGACTGCAGGATGAAATCAGCCGTGCATCGAGCATATTGCCTAAATCCGCTATCGAGTGACGATATCTACTTGTGCTACATCGGAGAGCCCAATATGGGACCTGACCGGGCAGTCAAAGACGATCTCGGCTGCTGCTCCTTCAACCAGGATAGGAAAGTGGTTGATCGAGCTGGGTCTCTCCCTCCTCGCCCATTTGGCGAATTGAGCGTGAAAGGATTCATGGTGAAGGAATCGGGATGTTGACGACAAATGAGCACGAGGTGGCAACTTTGAGAACAACCAATTCGCAAAAGGCCTCGTAATTCTAACTACCGGCGGACCAAGATTCCGCATCAAAGTCCCGGGCAAACAATAATAATAATTAGAATGTCCTCGCAACTTGCAAGATACCAGTAACGGTTTAACCAGAGCCTACTCCTCCGTGGAGGGGCGCGAGCTGTACCTTTCGGGTTCTGGGGACCGGCCCACTTGGATTCGAGACTATGTTCGACGAAAGAGGTATCATTGGACAGGCTGTTCAGAGCTTCTGGCACTAAATGTAAAGTTCCCGTGCTCTGGCCCCAACGAGTTGAAGAGCGGGTCCCAATCTCGAAGACAGTTACGGCGAGGCTTTGATGGGCCGCAAAACTTCGAGATTTCTGGATCGAAGAAACTAGCTGCATTTCATCTGCAGCATCCATGCTTAGTCTGTCTGATTCTGAGCAAAGACTGGGAAGAAGCATCCTTCGTGCTGAGAGCAGCGATGGATGAGGCAGGCGATTAGTCCTTGCATGGAAGACTGAGCAAGGCCACTTCCCGACCAGATGCAAGATCAGCACGTACTTTCAAAACGGTCGACCGGCTCAACTTCTAGGTCAATAGTTGTTTCTGAATGAGGACCTTCGATCTTCTCCTGGCAACGGAGTAATTGCATGAGCCAGGACCTCAGTAGACTCGGCAACTGAACGGCAGAGCTCAGAGTTGCGGTGAGACACGTTTTAACTGTTATTTCCATCACTCATGATGTAAAGCCACGATGAGGCCCGATCGCCGTCTGTAGTCCTTAACATTAGGTCATAGATTCTGCTTTGCGGGGATCAGTCCCTGTAATACAGACACAATGTTAGAATATACTACAACACCAAAGACAAGCGAAAAAGCAAATTGAAGGGTTTCAGTCCTTAGGTCGCACACTAAACTTTACTTACCGCAGCGAGATGGCGTACAGCCCGTACAGCATACGATCCACGCAGCTAAGCTTAAGCTATGTTTTGGGAACCTGAGACGCCTGCATTCTGAAAAAGCAAACATGGCCCGAGTCGTGCGTTATCTCTGACTCGAGCTTCCACCGGCTCGGATCTGGTGAACGGCGGGCCAGCAGGATCCAGGCGGTTCTTGAATCTGGGCGAAGCTGACGCCAGAGGGGAAGTTAGCGGGCGCCAGTGACCAGTCACATGACCGCGCGCCTTCACTCGCTCGCACTGTCTCGGACTCGCGGTTGTCCTCCTGAGCGTGTTTGGAAGATCAACTTGAGACAACTGAGTACTTATGCTCTCTTCGTCGCTGATTTTCCACTTATCACGTCCCGTCCCAAACCCCCAGCTCCAAATCCAACCCCGACCCCGACTCCGGACTGGCTGCACATCGTCTCTTTGTTCGTGGGTGAATTCCCGGCCCGTCAACCAGCCATGGCTCTGAGTCTCTGGAGTCGGAAGCGCGACCTAATCTACTTCGGGTTCTTCGCAATCCACATTCCTATCATCCTCTGTGAGTTGTTCACCCAGGTCCCGCAGGGATTCTTCCCAGTCTCCACATCATCCATCCTCATCTGCCGGGCATGGCACACGGCATGGTGATGAGAGATTCTTTTCTCTAAGCTTGTGCCCATCCACTGAGATGCAGCCATGTGCAGCCACGGGCATATTATTATTCTAGAGTACGTACGGATTGACTGACGCCGGGTGGTATGACATCTTCTCAATAGTGGTTGACGCCGTTCCGATCCTCCCAAGCATTTTCGACAACAACGTCTCGCGCCTACTACGCAACTACTACATCACAACATTCCGTGACAAGTTCTTCATCGGCCCTGTTCCAGCATGGTTCACATCCTTCATGTATATGGAATTATATTACCACCTCCCGTTGAGTGCCTGGGCACTCGGCGCTCTTTTGAGAGGTGACCCACCCCCCTTCCTCCCTTGAACTATGAAGATTTGAAAAGTTATGGATTCGAATCCCGCAGTTCCAGCCTCGGGATTCCGTATGCTGACTTGTCCGGTGGATAACAACTGACTCGCCGTTCGATGATGACAGATGATCCTCTAGTCCCAGTCAATTTGCTCGTGTTCGGGTTCCAGTCTTTCCTGACGTCCTGGACCTGTCTCATGGAGGTCTGGGACTGGGAGGACCGCACGACCGCGGAAAAGCGGAACCTCACCTCGCTATACGGCCCATATGTCGCCCTTGGTAAGCATGGCTCTGCCCCACTACTCCTCGGGAGCTTGAGCTAATTTCTATTTCTACCTTAGGAGCGTTCATGGCCTTGGATATGTTTTGGCGGCTTCGAGGGAGGCTCCTGAATAAGTCAAAACAGGAGTGATCGTTTCACCCTCTTATCTTCGGTGGAACATGCGATCTCCTACCAAGATAAGGAGATAGCAAGGTACCACCACAGCACAAAGGTTGAAACCAAAGCACAGTCTTTGGTCTTCTCACATCGATTTTGGTCAATTGCAGTCGATCGCAGACCAAATGTTCAAATATTTCTGGCTTAACGCCAGAACATGTCGCGCCGGGGGTGTACAAAGCACAGACCGATTTTGCAAGCTCTGGAAGGAAATCGTAGAGCGATTGTATCATTTTTACGAGCCCTATAATCCCCAAATCTAGAAATAGACTTCACAAGAGCATAATACAAGATAGCCACTATCATAACATTCATTCGAAAGGGTAAATTGCCTTGGGAGACTACCGTAGATACGGTCAAAGACAGGTTAAATCGTGGAGCCCAAGGCTGGAAAAAAGACACGTTTGTGATTTATTATTCCGCGCAGAGATAACAACTGCCCAGATGCCTAGTACTATTACCCGAACTTTTCCCCGTGCACAAGCAAGGCAGAGCGCTTGAAGGAAAACCAAATCGCATGATCCGGTACAGTCATCGATCATTGCCTCTAAGATGAAGATAAGCATTACCAGAACACGTCATCTCCCTCGGAACCTGACATCGATGTCTCAACGGTGGATATAACGGACATGTGGGCTGTAGATCATATCAAGAACCCAATAGCCCCGTCAAGGTCCCCGTTGGCTGCTTCGAGAGCACGAATGGCCTCGTCGCGGGTAAATCCAAGTTCCGTGATCTTCGCAATGGCAGCCTCTGGATAGCGTGACGATTGCGGCTGCAAAGGAGCAGGACGGGACGAAGATGGCGTGGGCGCGGCAGGACGAGGGCCACCGGCACTCTGGGCTTGACCCTGGCCGCCAGCTTGATGAGTGACAGCGCCTGTACGAGCGCCGACCTCGGCGCCATCGGCTCCCTTGATCACGGGCTCGTCTTCAAACTCCTCCAGGAGGTGTGTGGGGATGTCCGCCTCGCCGAGGAAAGGGACGGCTTGGTCCTGAATCACGAGCGCGCCCTGTTTCAGATCAATGCAAGCCTGGTGTCGTTTTAACATATCCAACCCCAGGAGGAGGTCGATGTGTTTTCCTTCCATAACAGTGAAGGAGCAGGGTAAGAACATTTGGCCGATCTTGATTTGAGCGGAGTGCACTCGACCTAGGATGTTCGCTGTTCCGACACCCTTTGCGATTCCTCCGTATCTTGTGTCCACCAGGCGCATGATGTTGCACGCGGTCGCGCAATCGGGCGACATGATCGTTACCTGAGCGCCAGAATCGACGAATGCGTTGACTTTATGGCCGTTGACCTCTACGGGAATATATAACATCGTCACGCGGCCGAATGCTGTGACACAGGTTAGCGGTCTGTGCTCATCCTCAGCGCAGGGCGGGCGGAAACCCCCTCTCAGCAACCTACATTCCGGATGATGCTCCATTGCGTTATGCAAGTTCTCCGTCACCGCATTTTGCCTGATGATTTCCTCAATTTCCTTTTGATTTTCTGGGTTGAATGGATCGGCATTCAGCATCGCGATGCGGGCCTCCTTCTCCTCCTCTCTCTGAGATTCCTGCCGCTGCTGACTGAGGAGGACCTCCCGGAATCGTTGAGGATCGTGGGCAACATCCGCCAGCTCGGGGTTTCGCTGTCGCACGGCGTCGCGCACACGGGGATCACCAAGGATGTGCAGTCGGATCATCTCGGGATCGGGATTCATTTGCTGCTGCCGTCGCTGAATCTGCTGAGGGGGGGCACTTGGGCCGCCTGCACTGCGAGGCTGCGCTGGCGGTGCCCGAAGTGTCGTAACGTGGACCCCTAGCATGTCCCCCTCTCCGATCCCAACCTGTTCAAGAGTCTTGGAGTCATCGCCGAGTAGCTGGTTATTGTAGACGAGTCTTTGGGAGGATGGAGGGATGGACGTTTCGCTCTCGACGATGCTTTTGAGGAGCTCGATCGACATGTCGGGACCGACCACAAGAGGAATGAGATCCAGATCGGCCTGATCCGGTCGGATTACATTCACTGTAATGCGCCTGATAGGAGCGATTGTCAGTGGTGTTTCCTGCCTGTAGGCTGCAATCCTCAGCTCGTAGAACTCACATGGCGACTGGAGTGGTGCGGGGAAACTTGAAACTTGGAGGGGAGCGTTGAGGGAGAGATAAGGAGCAGGACGGTCGGGATCGCTGCCAGTGGTTTTATTGTACACGAAATATTGCAGGTGAAGGGAGGGTCGGAGAGAGACGTAGGACGCTCAACGGGGCTGACAGCAGTCTGATATAATACAATGAGGCGAAGAAGCTGGACGGATAAGGACAGACGGCGAAAGGAATATTTGATAGTAGGTTTGAATGGAGAAGAAGAACGGGAAGAAGTGAGCTGAGAATCTGGAGCGAAAG